>SJYC01002100.1:0-34503 GCA_006408675.1 Madoqua kirkii
AGAGTGAAAAAGCTGGCTTAAAGCTCAACATTCAGAAAACGAAGATCATGGCCTCCAGTCCCATCACTTCATGGGAAATAGATGGGGAACAGTGGAAACAGTGGCTGACTTTATTTTGGGGGGCTCCAAAATCCCTGCAGATGGTGACTGCAGCCATGAAATTAAAAGACGCTTACTCCTTAGAAAGAAAGTTATGACCAACCTAGACAGCATATTAAGAAGCAGAGACATTACTTTACCAACAAAGGTTCGTCTAGTCAAGGCTATGGTTTTTCCAGTGGTCATTGTATGGATGTGAGTTGGCCTATAAAGAAAGCTGAGCCCCAAAGAATTGATGCTTTTGAACTATGGTGTTGGAGAAGCTTCTTGAGAGTCCCTTGGACTGCAAGGAGATCCAACCAGTCCATTCTGAAGGAGATCAGCCCTGGGGTTTCTTTGGAAGGAATGATGCTAAAGCTGAAACTCCGGTACTTTGGTCACCTCATGCAAAGAGTTGACTCATTGGAAAAGACTCTGATGCTGGGAGGGATTGGGGGCAGGAGGAGAAGGGAACGACAGAGGATGAGATGGCTGGATGGCATCACTGACTTAATGGACTTGAATCTGAGTGAACTCTGGGAGTTGGTGATGGACAGGGAGGCCTGGGGTGCTGCAATTCATGGGGTCTCCATGGTGGACCTGAAACTTCTGCCTCTCTCCCTTGACCTTTTCTTTCTCTAATCCCTCCTCGGGAAAGCCTGTCTAATGCTTCAGTCAAGGTTAGGTCAACCTGCCACATGCTCTCATGGGACCCTGTTCCTCCCCTCCTCAGTGAGTACCACAGTTACACCCACAGGATGACCTGTGTGAATCTGGTCAATGCTTCTCTCTCTCTCTCTTTTTTTTAATACTTTATTCTACTTTACAATACTGTGTTGGTTTTGCCATACATTGACATGAATCAGCCACAGGTGTACACGATCTCCCAATGCCGAAGCCCGCTCCCACCTCCCACCCCACACCTTCTCCCCGCAATGCTTCTCTTTTATGCTCCAGCAGAGTAGGGCTCTTGTTCTTGTTCACCAGTCAGCCCTGGCACCCAGCATGGTTGGTGCCCAGCACACTTAGGCACTCGGTAAATGATGGCAGCCAGCAAGCCACTTGTCTGGATGCTTCCTTTTACCCTGGTGTCTTCTGCAGGTGGTGGGGGGACCCAGGCAACTGCAGAAACCGGGATGACTGCCTCTTCCTCTCCAACCCTTTTTACCCTCTGACACACCAGAGAGGCCTCTGCTTATGCTGAAATGGGTTTGGGTGAACTTCCTCCTCATCCTAAAATAACTGGAGCCTCACTGGGTCCCAGGGAACCGTGGGGCCCTCTTTCAAGACAGAGTGCCTCCCTGTGGCATGTGATTCCAGGCAGCCCAAATGCCGCAGGCTAAGCCATCAGTGGTAGCCATCGTTTGCAAGGGGAATGAGGAGGGATTCTTGGAGAGTAAGGAGCTGCATTTGGACAAGCTGTGTTCCCTTTTCTGAAGATGATTGCCTTTCTGCCGGTCTTGTTTGAAAACCTGCCCTGGAGGACATTCCAAGAAGAAACTGTCCACCTTCTAAGACTTGGTTGCTTTTTCAAAACAACCTGTTTTCCTTTCCCCCCACAGATATGCACTTGTTTGGCCACTACCCAGCACACGACGACTTCTACCTCGTGGTGTGCAGCGCCTGTAACCAGGTCGTCAAGCCGCAGGTCTTCCAGTCCCACTGCGGTAAGTGGACTCCTGCACTGGCCGATGTCCAGCATTCGAGAGGAGCCCTGCCCTGTGGTCTGGCCCTGGTTCTGTCTGAGCCCAAGGCCCTGGGTGAATCCCCCTGGGGTTCTGCCTCGGCTTCCAGGCTGACTGCCTTAGGGGTAGTCAGGGGTAGCCCTCCTGCCAAAATGTTCGGTGCTGTGGGGGCACCGGACAGAAAACGTCCCGTTGTTTAGGTAGATGGATGGTGGTCTTTGCAGGCGACAAAGGGGAGGGACAGCAGTGGCTCAAGGAGCCACTCCTGCAGCCTCACAGCCAGATGTTCAGTTCTTCCGAGAGAGAGAGGGGCCGGGGCAGCCCACCGTGGGGGCCACTGGGGTACCAACCCCCAGGAAATGCAAAGCCACGAGTTCAGCTTCTCCTCTTCCAAGCATCCTGCTTGTTTAAAAAGAAAGGAAAAAAACAGGCATGTTTGGGAACTTGCTTTCCCTCTATCTTTACATCCTTGGTGTGAAACCCCTCACAGTTCCACAGCAAACGCTGGCCTCCTTCACTGCCGGTGTCTTGGGCACACCACAGCTAACGTCCACATGGCTGCTCCCCTAAGAGCAGATGAAGAGTTACTTAGCTGAGGGTAGGAAGTGACTTAACCTGAGTGGAGGTTTCCTTCTGTTCAAACGGGATGTTGTTGGACCAGCTGATTTCCAAAGCTGTAATGTGCTCTGAGTTTCAGAACAGTAGTTCCCAATCTTTTGGTTTAAAGTCTCCTCTCTTGTTGAACATAAAATCCAAACGCCCTTCTTTAGTGTTAAATTTCAAAGTGCATCAAACATTGTACCTAAAAAAAGTCAAAGCAGTTATAATATCGAATACACTTTGGCAAATTACATATTTCTCCTTTCTCACACTTAGGATTTCTTCTTGTCCCCTAGCCCTTCAGTTATCACCATTCTGTAATAAATAGGTATAAAATAAAAGGAGATGAGCTTGTCTAATCTCACTAGTAAAGGTACTTGGGACTATTGAATAGTTATATATATCATAATATTAGTTACAAATATGTCTATATGTATATGACATTTACATAGTGGTGTGTTTCTGTGTATAACCTGCATCTGTGTGTGTACTGTTAGTTGTTTTTCGTATTTATACTATGTAGAAAGAAGAATCAGGCTTCTGAGACTTTTTGACCTGCCTGGGGACAGAGGTTCCTAGCAAGTGCCGTACAAACAGCTCCGCTGAGAGGCCAGGTCTTCTGCCCCTGCTGGCAGCCGCCTCTGTGACTCGGGGCTACTTGCTAAATGTCTCAGGTTTGGTTTCCTCTTCTCTCCCACGAGTGAGGACTTCTGCGGGAGCTTCTCGCTCTAACATTTTCATTTCTGGCAGATAGAGCATGAAAGGAGCAAGCTGTATGCTGGGCACTCGCTGACCTTCTTGCTAGATGCCCTGTAGCAAATGACCCTCCCTTCCGCTGGGAGGAGAGAAAGGGCCAAGCCTCACCCAGGCAGACTGTCAGAAGCGCAGTGCTGGTGCTACCAGCTGAGGGACAAGCAGGGGTCAGGAGCAGAGCAATGGCAAGAAGATCCCGCACAGCTGGCGGGTCAGGGAGCAACCATGGAAGCTCTGTGGGCCCTGCTCCTGATCGCCTCATGAAGACGCAGGAAGGGATCGCCATTCATTCATTCCTAGGATGTGCTGCTGCTCTGGGTGCTGGGGTACAGCAGTGAATGAGACGAGGAAAATCCCATAAGTCGTCAAAACCTTCTCTGGGAACTTAATTCACTGGCAGGGTTTCTGATGGAAAGAACCTAGGTGGGCCCTGGGACCCCCACCGTGCCCTGCAGAATTCCTCCCAAGGCAAGACCCCACACAGCCAGTGAAGGAGACCTCTAGGGCTAGGGCTTGGCTCCCTTGACACATGCCTCCCTCTATCATGGGCCTTTTGGTTCAAGAGCAAGTCAAGCTTAGGGGCACAGCCGAGGGTTTTGTAGCCATCTGCTCTGAGCAACGGCAGTAAATTAGTTTGGGGGTTTGGGGTTACGGATCTCATCACCTGAAACCCAGTCTTCTTGGGCTTCTTGCTGAAGCAGCTGACAAGCAGTGGTAGGACACAACCACAGCTCAGCAAATGGAGGCCCTTAAGCCTCCCTCATCTGTCAGGTACGTATCCCACAGGTCCTCAATCACGTTTATCAAGGGCAGGAAAACGCAAGGCAGAGCTCAGAACCAGGGCAACACTTAAGGGGCAAGGAGGATTTCTTAGCTGCCCTAGGAACTCCTCCTGTGGTATCGCAGTATTTCTTTTCTTGCTCTTTTACCTCCTATGACTAGCCTTGCTGTAATCAACAAGTTAATGAGAATGGCTTTGCACGAGGTACCAGGGACTGTACTAGATGCTTTCCTTATCTTTGAACATGTAGTCCTCTCAACGCCCCCACTAAGTAGGTACCAATATGACTTCCAGTTTGAACTTGAGGAAGCAAAGGCTTTGGATTGCTTTGCCTATGGTCTCAAAACTAAGCAAGTGTAGAGCCTGATTTTGAATGCAGGCAGCATAGCTCCTGAGTAGGGAAGTGCGTGTTTCCCTGGCTTGCATAGCCATTGTCCCTCACTTCCTCCTGGTGTGACTCCCAGGCCCCTCTCGTCCTAGCCCAAACTCCAAGGCCTGAACCCACTTGCCTGCCAGGGAGCACATCATAATACCTGGCTTCAGATTCGATCATGTTAGCTGCAGAATTTTCCCTCAAATGGACTCTCATCTATAGAATCCCAGTATGAATACAGATGCCCAGCAGAGCCACGGGGGTTAAAATTGGGGTAAGGGCTCAAGTGCCACTTTCCTGGCCTACTAAGCCCACCAGGGCTCCTCAGAGCAGCATTTGACGTTTGTTATAATGGAGAGAGCATGGGCTTTGGAGGCAGACAGAGCATTTCACATGAGTCCCCTATTAACTACATGACCTCAGGCTGGTGGCCTATACAGTGAGTGCTCTGCCTGCCACAGGGAGGTTTGGTACGAAAGGATTCGTGAGAGGCGCCTTCCTGTGGTACCTGAGCATGGGCTCATTTCTCTTCTCCCCCTGGCATCTCCCTGTGGCCTCCAGGTGGACATAGCTTGTCCCTCTTCACATTCACAGAACACCTCCCCTGCTCCCGCCTTGCACTTCAGTTACCTGTGGGCTGTCTCAGCTACATCCACCAGCTTCGAGGATCCTTTTGGGACCAGGGATGTATTAATAATACCTTTTCAGCTCTGTATTCCCAGCACCCAGAACACCCAGAAATGAATTCATCCTCACTGGCCCTAGCCCTGGAAAGCAGAGCTGAGGTGCAGTGGAAGGGACACAGCCCAGGGACCAGGTCCCGGTTCAGCCTTACCCAGCCCTAAGACCCTGGACTCTTCACCTTTTTGAGTGACTGGGCTCTGGGCTATGTGTTCTCTTGGAAACCTGCTCATTCTCAGTGCCTGGGATTTGGTCCCGATTTTAAGGATCACACCATATTCAGAGAGATGGGTGCATGGCAGCCTTCAAGATTTCAGTGGCCTCGTTAAGTTAAATGGAAGAAGTGTGTGTGTGTGTGTGTGTGTATTTAGGCAGTTGGTTCTGAGGACTTTGGAGGTTGATGATAATGTGAAACAGTGAAAGCGATTATGGAAAAAATCATAAATTTTGGAGTCAAACAGACCTGGGTTCCTAGCTGTGAGACCTCAGGCTAATTACGTGACCTTTCTGGGCCTCATTTTCCTCTGAAATGAAGGGATAGTTCCTGCCTTGCAGAGTTACTGTAAGGAACAGAGATAAAGTAGTTTCCTGGCACATAGTAAGGAAATAAAGAAAGGGTAGCTATTATTGTCAATAAAGTGTGGCTATTTTTTATTATGTTGAATGTTTCTTATGAAAAATGGGAAAACCAATTCAGTCAAGTGCTTCCTGCCTTCGTTTCTCACCCTGTCTCAGGGGATGTGCGCATGGAGGTCAGCCTGCGGACTCTGGCCTGTGATTCATCTTCAGCTTCCCACACTCTTGGAGGCAAGACTTGTTGGCCTAAAGATGATTACATTGCCAGGAGTCCTGAGGATCCACCTTTACAAATATGGTTTACATTCACATGGGGTCCAGTGTCCGCTCCTTTGGAAACACCGTGAAGCTCCCAGTGTCTCTCTGGGGCCCCTGCCCAGGTCGAGCCAGCCCTGGCCACCTCCCCCGACTCCCAGGGGGGTGCTTTCCTATTACTCCTGACTTTGTGCCCCAAGCTTGTGTCCTAGATGTGAAAAGCAGGCACGTGCCCATTGCTCGGGAGAACCTCTGCCTGGCCTGGGGCGGGGGCTCTCCAGTCCACTGGGGCTGTGCTGGTGGCTGTGCCTCTCCTCTGTGTGGGCCCCTTAGGTCTGTTTCCTCTGTATAGCAGCCCTTTAGATGCTTTTTAAACCTCTGCCCAGGAGATTACTATCTTGAGGGATTGGTTTGTTTCTAACGTCACTTAGGTGAGTTGATGATGTTATTTAGGCATTAAGATAGAAAAGAGGGAAACAGAAAAAGCCTCTCCTTAGGTGAACTGATCCCACTCAGCCAACATCCTTACCCTTCATAGCTGTCCAGCCCAAGCTGTGACTTGATGCACTGACACGATGTGGGAGCTGCGTGGGTTGGGAATTGCCTCTCTGGGGTGAGTCTTCTTAGGTTCAAGTTCCAGCTCTACCACTTGTTAGCTGTGTGACCTTGGGCAGATTACTTTGCCTCTCTGTGCTTTGGTCTCCTATTCTTAAAATGGGATTGTAGTCTTTCTCCTAAGATCGTTTTGATGATTAAAGGAGCTCACATGTGGAAAGTACTTTTAGCAGAGTGGTGGAACAAAGTTTGCTTAAAAAAAAAAAGTTACACTTTCATTAACCAAGTAATAAGCTACAGAGATTTATAATGAAGTCTTGTCCAAAGGATATTCATTTATGATTACTGTGCAGCCTGAGGGTGACCTTGGTGACTCTCTCTGCATTGGTACTGTGGGTTCCAACCTCAGTGCGCAGAGTGCCGTTTCTTCTGAAGAGTCCTCTGTGTATGTTGTGTGTGTGTTGCGGGGTGGGGGGGTTCCGATTTGTGTGCATGAGCCTATATATAAGCTCAAAACTAGAAGGTTCAAGGTACCTACAATGAAGAAATATTTTTATTACATTTAGAAGTTACATATGTTTAATCAATTTGAAATATTGTAAGTAAAGGCAAAAATAATAAGTAGATTCTATCGTGGTTTTGTAATTGGGTTGGACATTTATGAAGTTGTCTGATTTGCCTAAATAAAAGAAGTATGATTTTTTTCTGTCCTTATCTCCTAACATATTTACATAATAAACTACCATAAAGATTAGTTTCTCAACAGCAGCACAGTTAACATTTGGGGCTGGAAAATTCTGTTATGGGGCATCCTCTGTATTGTAGGATATTGAACAACTTCCCTAGCTTTTATCCACTAGGTGCCAGTAGCTGCCCCCACCCCCAGTCATGTCAGTGAAAACAGTGTCCACTAGGGGACAAAAATGACCCCCAGGTGAAAGCCACGGCCTGTGAATTATGACATCTCCATTTGTCATGTAGTATTCTGTGCTTTTCTGTATTCAGGTTTTCCTCCCCATTCAAATACGTGTGTGTGCATGGGCACACTAAGCCCTGAGATCAGTTCTCTGGAACCACACAGTAGCATGTGGAAAGTTTACTAGTTCAGTCTCCAATGAGCTGGTCATCAGGATAATTTCCCCATCGTGGTCATATTCAAAGGATAAAACAACATAGATTACTGAAGTCCATAAATTACAGCCCTTCCCACCTCAAAACAAAACAAACAAAAAAAAAACGGGAAAAGTGGCAAAAGAAATAACACATTCGTATACAAAGATCCTTCAGAATTTTTCAGCCACTTTTGGTGCTGACTCTCCAAGCAGAGAACTATATGGTCCTACACCCCAACCATCAAACAGATATTCCTTGGATGTCACTGCTACTTAAATATATATTAGAACCAAAGAACCTAGATGTCATTCAAAAGACAAGATAGGATTAGTTTTTTCCCTTCTTAGAGAGGGCCTTTTGGTCCCTTTTGTGATTATATTTTTGAATGCCCTTCAAGTAGCTGTTTTGCATGTTGATGGTGATGCAGTAGAATTTAATGAACTGTGAGCTAAAGCAGAGGGGCTGAGCCACAAAATAAATGAGTGGCAGCAACTGGCTCCTGGAAGCTGGCACCTCCATTCCTTGTGTGCACAGGCAGATGCGCTGCTGGGTGGGGACCAAGAGCAGCAGAGCCCAGCAGCCACACAGGGAAGCCTCATTAGTGAGGGTTCAGAGTTTCCTGCAATTGTTCTCTTTATTTCATCTGTCTCTGGGTGACCTCTAGTTGAGGAGGAAACAAACCGTTTGTGCTTTTGAGCCCTGGAGAAAGGGAGTCCCTCCCAGTGTCAGTGCCCCTGGGCTTCCAGGGTATCATCACTGGCTCATTATCCTGCCAGAACTTCCTTTCCGAAGGTGTAGATTGACACAGAGTAGGACTCAAGTTTTTGGTCAGTTAAGTGGGATTTGTTTGTTGAGATTAAATTTCTGTTGTTATTGTGAGTTGTTTTTTATGAATTAGATTATTTACACCAGAGACAAATAAAGTACTTAAGGGAAATTGGTCAGATTGAACATATTCTTTGTCAAGTCCAGCAGTATTAACTAATAAGACTTGGCAAGATCAGGTGAATCTGTGCAAACTTGATTTTGTTAGTGAGATTCTTTTTTTAACCTTAAGTTGATGTATGTATCCCTGATCTAAAATTAACTCCTGGCTTGATGTATCTTTGGGGTTCCTTACAGTCAGAAACAATGTCTGTGGTTGTTTCTTATTTCATCTTTCCATACTCCCCAGTAAAGTGTAACCATAGGACAGATACTAAGGAAATTCCTACAGTTGATTCTAAGAAGATCCCAAAGCAAAACTAAGCATAGACTCACAAATGGTGATACCTTATATCAAGAATTACAACTGAAAAAAATCTACAACAAAGTAGCACCACATTTTGCACTCCTTCAAATGTTTATATTTTTGAACTTGCTGCGGCTCAAATTAGAATTAAAAGTGTATCTAGAATATAGCAGGTTGACCTGGTCCCAAACCCTAGCTTTTCTTCTTATCTGTTAATGGAAGACGAAAAGTACCAATAACAACTATTGAGCACTTACATATGCTAAGATTTTTTAAAATGTAATCCTACTGCCACCCTAAGGTGCTCTAGTCCCATTATTCCTGTCTCACACCAAGGACAGGGAGACTCAGGATCTGATAAATTTCCTCAAGGTCTTGCTGATGTAAGTGGCAGAACTAGGATTCCAGCCTGTGTCTGACTCTTGATGACTTTACTCATTTAATGTTTTGGATCTCAGACTCCCTGCAATAGCATAACTGAACTTGCATACGGAAAGGTTGTTTTGGTCCCCTGCAGGATGCTGAAGCCTAAATGCAGGTGCTTGGGGGCACCTGAGTTCCCTATCTCTCATTTTTCTAACTTACACTTCTGATTGTCTGCTTGTTGGTATAGGTGAAAAACTTGGGCACAATTTTGAAGGAAATCAGAATGGAAGAATAAACTGATTACAGTCCATGTGTTGAGAGTCATGGCATTTGGTTAGACCCTTAAATATCAAAAAGTAAAAAGAAGCAAGCTTGTGGGAGAGGTGGAATGGGTACCACCATCAGTTCTGCCTGTACTTTCTTGTTCATCCCCAACAAATGAGCAGATCTGTGAGATCCCCACCCCTACCACCAAAACAGTAGATAATTTCCTCTAAATTCAATGGAAATCCCTTTTCTTGCATGTTTCTATGAATCAGGTAGATTTTACAAGTGGACAAATAGCAGATGTAATGATTCAGGTCAAATTTAGAGATAGATTAAGAGGATCTTCATAGTTTTAGCATTATGGAATTCATTTTTACTTGAAAGAAAAACACCCTCTTCTTACATCTCATTGAAGCCTATTTCTTGAAGGCTGAATCTTTTGGGTTACCTTCTTCAGAGTCACATAGCTCTGATACATTTATTTATTTGAAAAATATTTATTGAGCACCTACTTATATGCCAGGCATTGTTCTAGTGCTGCAAATAGTGGTGAACAAGACTGGAGTGTGACCTTGAAGCCTGCGTTCTGATAGTTTAAATACCGTAGATGAAAATGAGATCAAGCCATAGGAAGAGCCCATCAGGTGAGGTGTTTTGGGGGCTTCAGAGAGGTGGGTGGGAGCAGTATTGCAGAGCCCTGGAGCAGAGCCCAGAGTTTGGGCTCATTCTGGGTGTGGTGAGAAGACACGGGAGGGCCCTGCATGAGGGAAAGACATAGTCCAACTTCTGTTTTCAGAAGGTCACGCTGGCTGCTTAAGAGTCTGGGAGACCTTGAAGGGACTGAGGCATAGCTGTGCAGGTGGATAGTGAAGGGTAAACGTGAGATCTGTTTTGGAAATGTAGCTGACAGCATCTGCTGATGGATTACATCGTAAAAGGGAAGGTCAACATTTAGAGTTAGTTAGAAGGGGAATGGCCAGTGACCTATAGGAAAAGCAACAGAGGATGACAACATGGGAATCAAGAGCAGAAAGTGTTTGTAGAGCCAATCAAATGCCAAGTGGTTGAGCGAGAGGAGAAAAGGTCACTAGATTTCCACCAAGGATGCTGTTGACCTCAACAATAGCCGTTTCAATATCTTGGGATTTCTTTTTTCCAAGTATAGGTGATTTTATTTTTATATCACTGATAAACCTCTTTTTAAGCTAGTGACACCCCAAGTGTTTTGCCACATTTCTGCTGAGTTCAGCTACTACCCAACTAAATTGTCAGCTGGTCCCTGTGCCCTTTGCATGCCACCAGTCACTGGGCCACAGTCACCTGTGAGCTCTAGGTGCACAGCTCCTGAGGACTAAGACTGTGTCTTCTGCATCCTTGTGTCCCAGCCTGGAGACATTTCCTGACTTAGTGCACAGACAGCAAGAAGGAAGGACTCCTCTAATCCCAACTCAAGTGCTCTTGGCACTCCCCACTTCACCAGCATTAGCATATATGACAGCTCCTGCAAATGCCTGTTTACTTATCCACCCCCATTGCACACACAGACACAGGCATAGACGAGGAGTTTTGAGGAGCCCTTTCGTAGTGCTCACCACTGTGTTCCCGAAGTTAACACGGTGAGTGCTGGATCTACAGCTGCTGCTCAAAACGCTTTATAAAAATGCATTTTGGAAGGAAGGGGCGGGGGGAAGCAAGCCTGGAAGGAAAACTTACTTCCAAGTTGGGAATAAGCCAGATTCCACAGTAAGCGAACATATTCGTTTAGAAGATGTTGCTCCTTGAAAGAGAAGTACTGTCTCTGTTCAGACGCAGCTGATGCAGGGGAACCGTCCTGCCTCACTTTGCACTAGAGAGGCTGCTGCTTTGATCCCTGACCACAGCTGAGTTATGGGAGGCTGTCCCTGTAACATGACCCTGGGCTTCTGACTCATCTCTGGCTTGTCCTCGCTGTTATATGGGCTGCTCCATTCCATTCCTCAGAGCTGTATCCACCGAGGAGAATTAGGGGAACAGCCATCGCTTTATTTAACTCCAAGTAAAGAATGTTGCCGGCGCTGATTCCAAAGGTCATTTTGGAATTGCCCCCATCTGGGGCAGTGAGCAGAGCAGCAGTGTTTCCTCCCTGGAGTAGTCCATCCGTTCACTGAGAGCTGGGGCTTGGGCGCACACGCACGCCTGGGAAAGACTGTGTGCCGGATTCCTCTCTGGAGGTTCTCAGTGCCTGTGAGCCCTTCAAAGCACTCAGAAGTCTTGCAGTAAAAACAGAAATGCATCCCTTTTGCCTTGGAGGCCCATCGCTCTTAATTTATCTGAATTCACCGACATGTACTGAGTGACAATAATAATAATACTGAATGTTTTTGTTAGTAATGTGGTCCCAGATACAAGCCTACTCTTTCATCCATGCCCCAAGCAGAAAAGCAAACATCTTTTCCAACCCTGGAGGAGAAATTGGCCGTGGAAAGTCTCCCATCCTGAAACTGTGTCTACTGTACTTTATGAGTGGAAGGGTTTTCAAAGGTGGTATTGGCTCTCCTTCCTTTTCACCTCTCTTCTGATGCTAGAACCCAGTTCCCGTCCAAGCTGCCACTCCACCATCAGTTTGCCTTTTGGAGGCGCATGAGGAGTATTCGCTCAAGGAGCTGATTGTGAGTGCTTTGCCTGGGGTCACTGTGAGGTCCCACCCAAAGTGTCACATATAGGAGTGGGCTTGCCTTGAGGATGCTGGGGCCGGGTGGAGGGTGTCTCTAAAGAAGGTTCCAAGCTTGTTGTCTCTGAGGTCAGAGTGCTTCTTCCTGTGTCTTGAGTATATTTACTGTGGCAGGTTTTCTTCTCTTCTGGAAAAGGTGCTATTACGTTGATGTGGCCTCTTAAAACCGATGGCACCCTGGAATCAGGAAGTACTGTAGTGAAGAGTCTGCCCTGGACTGCTCTTTCACGGGGCCAGGCACTTCTAGAAAACAAGTGCACTTCGGGGAATGCTGCATAGAAGGCACATGGGAAATAAACACATCCGGGAGAAAATGTAAATTGAAGGGAGTAAATGATGAAAGATTAAGTAAACAGTTCGCTGTGATGAATCTTACTTCACATGGAATGAATAATCGTGTTTGGTCCCCACCCCCCGACCCAGAGAAAGTAACTCTAGTCTTTATTTTAGAAAACTGGAACCACCGATTTCTGTCTAAGGTTTGCTTCCTAACTAACCCTGTTATTTGTTTGTTTATTAGCATCATAGATGTTTCCTTTTCTCTCACAGAAATTATTTCTTCAAAGTCCTGAGGCCTCTTCCTAAGATGATCGTGGCTCCCCGCGTGTGGTGGCTGTGATTTTCTGCCCGTCTCGCTGGGTGGCTGTCCCCGCCCCATATGTCGTCCTCTCAAGTGTGCCTCCTCCCCCAGGAGCCCTGCTGCGCCATCCCCAAGTCGTGCAAGTGACCCGCTAACGCAAGGACCCGCCTGTCAATTCTGAGGCAGCGTCTGACGGTGGCAGGCTCTCTAGGTGCTTGTGAATCAAGTTATTGGTGCTTTAAAAGAGGCAGGACCTGGACAGCGGCTTGGAAAATTCTTGTGCCACTTTTTCAGCCTCCTCTGTCATACGCTTACACTGTGACACGCACCCTAGGTGTGGGGAGCCTCCGCCCTGACAGCGAGCCTTTGCCTCAGGTCCTCTGTAGAGTGAGGCGGTGTTGATGGTGTTTGAGAAGGGCTGGGAGACCAGGGGGGAGGCCCAGGACAGGAGGGGCCGTTCCCCTGAGGGCTGCCCCCACTCTGACTGGTCCTATTTGTGAGCCGGAAAACCACTGAGCCATTTTGATCACCACAGGTGCCCCTCACACAGGCAGAAGAGCCTTGTTCCTCTCTTTTATTTTCTTATTGTTCCAACTCCCCGACCCCCACCGGCCACAGAACTTGCAGACTGTGGTCAGTGTGACTTGACCAGTATCACCTCATCCCAAATTCTCTTCTTTTTAGGTTGCTTGGTGTTTTTCTTTCTAATATTTCTTTCATCACTCAGCCAACGCTGGCATTGGGTTGAACTGGCCACACAGTCCAGAGGAAGTGGTTGTCTTGCGGTTGGTTTCAGTGGACTTCTCAGGGGACCACTTTCTATCCCAGGGGCACATAGACCTGTCTGTTTAGTGTGTGTCTCCTATGCAGCATTCCCCGATCATTTCTCAAAAGTTCCTGGCAGACGGAAGGTCCCCTATCCACTGTTAACTAGGAATTTACTCAGTTCCAGGACCCTCTTAATTGTAAGATGCCACATCAGTGGAATAGCACCTTTTCCCAGGTGACTGGAGCCCTTCTAGGACAGTCTTTGCATCCAGCCAGTAGCAGCTAACTGGACTGGCCCCAGGAGATGGGCATAGTGTGGTGCCACAGGGCACGGTCTGGGGAATGAGCCAACAGCAGCTTCTGGGGCTGTATGACTAGGTCATAATTAACCCAGGCACATCCCTTCTTTTCTTCCTGGAGTCAGGTACTTTACCTTCCCTTTGGTTTAGAATTTAGTTCAAAGTACAAAATAATGAAGCTGTAATGGCTTGGGGAGTTTCCTGTTTCTGGTGATACCCCTGACAAATCTCATATAAATTAACCTGGTCCCAAATCAACTAGGCCACATGTAGAAAAAAATCACACCATTGCCAAGTAGTAATTGAGGAGTATGGTTTTAGTTTCCAAATGTAAATTTTGGTCAGGGGGCCTTACTATTTTTATTTTTGATTTCTAGTTTAATTTGTGATAACCAGGGAAAGTTATGTTATCCTTATAAGGGTAAGGCAGGGTAAGGCATAACATAAGTTTAACATATGTTAAACTTATTTTTAAAAGTAAGCTTTATAACATAGGATGCCTCCTTGTGATTACCCTGGCATTTTTTTTTAATGTCATACGTGATTGGAAAATTTGTATAATCTCACTTTTATGTGCAGGATTCCATATATTCATTGTTTATTTTGTTATTCAGATCTTGTATATCCTCTGCGTTTTTGTCTGCTTGGTCTGAAATTTCTGAGAAGGGAGTTTTAAGTCTCTTATGATGCTTATATATTAGTCTCTCCTGAAACTCTAACACTTTTCGCTGAACAGTTTTGAGGCTGTGCTATTGGATGTTGTTTTTTAGTCTCCAGGTCAAGTCTGCCTCTTGGCAGCCCCATGGACTTCAGCACGCTAGGTTTTCCTCTTTTTCACTGTCTCCTGGAGCTTGCTCAGACTCATGTCCATCAAGTCAGTGATGCCATCCAATCATCTCATTCTCTGTCACCCTCTTTCTCCTGCCCTCAATCTTTCCCAGCATCAGGGTCTTTTCCAGTGAGTCGGCTTTTTGCATCAGGTGGCCAAAGTATTGGAGCTTCAGTTTCAGCATCTGTCCTTCCAGTGAATATTCAGGGTTAATTTCTTTTAGGATTGACTGGTTTGATCTCCTTGCTATCCAAGGATGCATGTAAGTTTATGACTCAAGTCATTTTAGTGATGGGAGTATTCATCCCTATTAATGCTTTTGCCTTAGGTCCTATTTTTATCTGATTAACATTGCTATCTAATTTTCTTTTGCTCAATATGTATTTGCCTTTCCAGTCTTATTTTCAACTTTTCGTTTTAGGTGTTTCTCTTGTAAGCAGTATATAGGTGGCTTTTAAAAAAATCCAGTCTGATAGTGTCTTTTAATAGATGAGTTTTATCCATTTACATTTATTGTGAGTACTTTATATATTTGGACTTGTCTCTGTCTTTCAGTTTGTGTTCTTTATACCTTGCATTTTATTTGCTTTTGTTCTCCTTTCTTGCCTTCCATTAGATTAGAGAAGTTCTAAACACTCAACATTTTCCCCTCTGCTAGCTTGGTCACAATAGATTTTATTTTATCTCTTAGTCTATTTAAATCTATTTAGTGACTACCATTAAGTATTTAACATGCATACCAAATGATAACTTTTTTTCTCATACAGTTGTTCAGGATCTGTGTCTTCTCAAACAACACAGATTTCTACAAACTTAAAGTCAACTGGTAATTACGACAAAGAATTAAAATCCTGGCTCAAAACACTGCCATGTGTTCTCAGCCTCCTGACTCACAAGAGGATTAGAGGCATCCTGACTGATTAATAAAGCATGAGTTTTTGCTAATTCACTGTTTTATACCCTGGGGTGTTTTGGGTCATCTGTCTAGTTCAGAGTGATACATTCATTCCCAGCTCATAAAAATCTATCAAGTTCCTGAAAATGTTCTGAAGTAGGATTAGACCAAAGAGAGCTCAGAATCCTACAGCCCAGTGTTAGTACCTGTTCCCATAAATCTCATTTGTCACAAGTAATGATTTCCAGTGTGAAAATCTAGGGTTCCTCCCTGTTAACACCTGCTTACTTATCCCTCGATGCCCAAAATTTAATGTGCATGTGAGCCTACTGGGGGTTTCTTGCTACCATGCAGATTCGAATTTGTGTTTCTAACATGCTCCCAGGTGATGCTGATGCTTTGAGGGACCACACTTTGAGGAGCGAGTGCTTGGAGAATGAAATGTAGTTAGTAAAAGGGGGCTTCGGCTCCAGGCCTGTGTTCCTTGATACTTCACAGAACAGCAGATTTCAGAAGCATTTTCTGTGAAGTGGTAGGATTCAGTGTCATTTTAATCATAAAGATCACTTTAGGCCCTGCAGAGCCCTGCCTACCCCTGCCCTGGCCCAGAGTCCTTTCAGGCCCGTGTAAAGTCCCTCTTAACTCCATCCCTCTGGAGGTCAGCACAGCACGTGCTCTCAGGCTTGTCCTTGTGTCATTTAGGTGTGATTCTGTGAGTCAGTGCCCGAGGAAGAGCCTGCCTGGGGCCAGGGGCAGGCTTCCTGGTAATTTATGTCTAAGACAAGCTTTTAATAGAGATACACTTTTAAACAGTAACCAGGAAAAAGATTCTCTCTTTTTAACGGGTATCCATTTATAGGACTCAGCTGTTGAAGCTCAAGGGTAGCATTAGGCTTAAGTTTAATCTTCTGTATACCGTAATTTACAGCACTGAGTAAAGCATTGTACGTACAACTATTTCAGTCATTTGCTATGATAAATAGCTATTGCTCTTGGCGGAACAGAAACGCCATCTCTGCTTTCCACTTATGAATATTGAATGGTCTCAGGCAGGCTTTTGCTATAAGTTTTTAAAGGGGAAATCCCACCAATCACATCTCCTCAGGGGCCCCAAATGCCGTTTCCCTGCTGTGTGCACTGGTCGGTGCTCGAGTCGGACCGCGGTTCTGCAGCACATGTGTGTTCCTGGTGAATGTCACACAGGGCACGCCCAGCAGCTCCAGGCCCAGTCCTGCTGAAGGCTGCAGTTTTGCACTGAATGCCTCGAGCTGTTAGGTAGAAGATTAGCTGGTGGCAGGAAGCCACCAACAGGGATCAGGGAGATATCTTAGAGGCGATAATCTGACGCAGGGAAAATAGAAGGGGTGTGATTCTGTTGGATTCCTGATGGTGAGAAGATGGTGTCAGCTAGGGAAGTTGAAACTAATAGGAGCAAAAGGAGACGGGGGAATGCCCAGGTTATAAATCTCTAGTGATAAACTCTTTAGGAACACAGAGACACATATGCCTTCCTCCAGACCTCCCTTAGTTCCAGTGCTGTGTTCCCTGCCAGCTGCGAGGAGGCAAAATGTATTTTCAAATATGATCAGGTCCACTGACCAATTGACCCAAAAGTTCAAGTCCAAGTCAGCTGGTTACCCTAGACTTGGGCTCCCAGAAATCCCCGCAGTTTCTTTCCTGTAGACAAACTTTCTGCATTGGAGGAACTCAAATCTTTAGATTGGCATCCTTTGGTGTGTCTCATGTGTGTGAGTCTCCTCTGGGGTCCTTATAAGTTCTCCAAGTATTGCACTGGATGGTGAGATAAGGACTCAAGGGCGAACGTGAGCAGAGATGGTGAACAAGTGAAATGGTGCGCTCTTGCCTGCTTCTGAATCCTCTGACGGAGGCTGTCTTCCGCAGTCACATTCCCAAATGCCACTTCTCAGCAGCATCTCTAGAAGGTGATTCCTTTGAAAAGAGAGATGAGAGGCTTCTGTTCTCACTACCGCCTTTTGAGGGTGATCATGTATCTTTAGAAACAGCTACAGCACCTTGCCATTTACGAAGCACCCTCTCCTAGAGTGTTCATTTTGATTTGAGTAACAGCTCAGTTAGGTGGACTGGTGGAGGCTGGCTTCCCAGGTTTGGAAGCTCAAAGAAGTTTAGCACCTTTCCTAACATCACATATCTCACCTCAGTGCATTTTCCATGAACAGAGACCCCGGTGAGAAAAATACACAGAGGCCACCAAATAGTATGTCCCCAGTTGGAGACAAATCCACCTTTTATGAACCTGACAGTCTTTGTATTTCTAATTCCCAGCCCAGGCAATGAACACATCTTCTGACTCTCTTATATCTCTTTCACTTGAGATCTGAGCTTTCTGTAATAACTATTTGAAAAACAATCTTAACATGTTGACTCTGAAGAAATGTTATTCAGCTTGCCTATAGGTTATGATATAGGTTATGATATGCCTTTTCATTTCTTGGCCTGAAGATTCCTTCAGAACAAAGTCACGGTCATTTCAGCAGACACTGAAGGCAGTTAGTTGTGATCTGCATGCGAATAAATCCGCTCAGCATTCTGATTATTTATAACGGGTGATGAGAGAATTGTACAAACCGAAAACTCCACATATATGTTTCATGCATGTAAACCTACTAATGAGAATGGGTTTTGGCAAAAATCTGAGCATTGATGTTCAGATGTTCAGATGCCACTGGACCTCAGAATTGCTTGTTAGTATTTTGGGAACCAGAGTGCAGACACAGATACAATACAACTTGATCCTGAGGGCCTCTCTCATCTCCTCGCCTTTGATAAGTTTGTTAAACAGGAAGATGAGAGGAAGCAGTCTGGAGAGAGGATGATACGTAAGTGGCTTAAGAGACCTGGCAGTTTAAGACTCCTAGGCAACCTTGCTGTGACCTCCCACCTCTCCTTGCCCATCTGTGAAATGGGCATGGTGACTATGCACCAGGATTATTATTCAAGATGATAATCTTGAGAATATTGTGGCATGTGACTCATGCTATAAATACACCTTGCTGCTGTGTAGAAAATAGGAGTTTTTAGCTGAAATGTATAATGGGGTGAGGCAGAGGGTATCAGTCACGGGTAGGACGATTGCCAGAGGCAGGAGGTGTGCGGGAATAAGGCAGATGCTTGCCTAAAGAAGGAGAACATAGAGAAGCGTGAAGCATCTGGGGCAGTGTGGTGGAATGTTCACAACAAACAAACACAAAATAGCTAGGACGTCTGGCCTGGATTTTGAAAGCAGTCGGGGGGCTGGAGATGAGCCTCTATCTTTTCACATTGCAGGCGCTGTGCTCCTGCTTCTGGACACACTGAACTCCAGGGGCCTTATCTAACCAGTCCCCATGTGGGGTTCAGCTGCTGTATTTGAAGGCTGGCTGTGTTGGAGATGCAGGGAGGGGTTAGAAACAGCCAGACCCTGCAGCCAAGCTGTATGGGCATGACTGTGGCTCTGCCACTGACCAGCTAGGTGACCTTCAGCTGATGCCTCAGTCTCACCGTATCTTAGTTTCCCCGTCTACAGAATGCAAGTGGTATTAGTACCTGTCTCAAAGATTGTCAGGAGGACTGTCAGGTCACCTAAGGTCTGAATACATAAGCATAGAGAGGCGCTTCTCCAGCTTTGCGAATGGCAGAGAAGAAACACAAACTAGATGGGTTGAAGAATGTTCACCTCCAGAGAACTGAGTATGTCAACCACGAATTATGTGGTCATTCTCAGAGAGGAAGCTTCTGCTAGAACAGAGGAAGTAAGGTCACAGCCAGAACGATGTCCCACCTCGGCTGGACCACTGGCCATATGCTGAGCTGGTGGTGGAGAACTCGCTTTGCTCAGGTCTTGAAACCCCAGTGCACCTCTTCCCTGCTCCCAGGGAAGTTGGAAGCTTGGTAGGGGTGGGGGTTGGAGGGGTCTGTATCCACAAAAGCAAATTCCAGTGGCCACTATCCCAGAAATTTTTATCTCCTTATCTTATATGCATCAGTCTTTCCCAGTCATTTGCTGATACTGTATCTCTGCTCTGGAATCCTGCAAAATCATTCCCCTGTTATCTGTCTGCCTCAACATGGGGGAAAAAACCCCTCTCATCTGGAACTCTTGTCTAATGTCTGCCATCCTGCCTCCCAGCAGCGTGTGGGCAGGTCTGCTCTGTGCCGCACACATCTTCAGAATGACTAGATTTCAGGTGTTCAGAGCAAGTGTCTTTAAATGCACTGGTGAAAGGAGACAGCAATCATCTGCTGGTTGGTGTTTGCCAAGATGTGGCCTCATAACGGGTTGAAGTGATGGCTGCTGGCATGAAACCTGGTTCCCCCTGGGCGTACACCCACCTGAACAGCTCCTTTAAAACCAGAAGCAATTTGTCATCTTTTGATTCTCTTCCAGCACTGTCCCTGTCACAGGTAGATAAATGAGGTGGCATATGGGTGTCCAAACGCAGGATCATCTAATCCCAGCGGTTTCCTGCAGAGCCAGCACTCCGTGAGGGTGGAGAACACAGTGGGGTGGTCCCCAGCTTCCGGGTTGTGACCATAAGCACATTGTTTTTCCCCTGCATGTGCCGTTTATATGCATGAAATGCTTTCTCAGAATCTCAGCCTCCAGTGTGCCATCGATAGATGTGTTCCTCATTTCAGAATCCTGAAATAAATCACACATTTGTAAGCTCAACATCTCATGTCTGTAGTTCCACTGAATGCCACTAATCAAATCAGTGCCTCAGCAGAGGCCAACAGGCACCCCTGGATTAGAACTAAGGGTTGGGCTTGACGTTCTAAAAAGCCTTGATTAAAGAAAGCCAGTGGGAATGGAGGGTGCATTGGGGTTCACCTCAAGATGCATGCTCTGTATGTGACTTGAAAGATACCCACATAGTTTTCTACATAGCCCACTTGGACTTTAAATTTTCTCAGTTGCATGAAACTAAAGTCACCAGGTTATTCCCAAGAATATAGTAGGCAGAAAAGGTCTCTTGATGCTTCTGGGTGCCTCGTGGGTGAGCTGTGACACCCAGTAGATGAAGGCTGGGCCAGTGTGGCGAGTGAACTTGGCTGGCCAGGGAAGGCCTTGTGCTTGTATCAAGGGGCTGACTGTGTTGCTGGTCCTGCCAGACAGCTTTGATTTCTTCTGTGGCCACACCCTTCATCCCTGCAGGGGCCAAAGTATCTGAGCCCAGGCTTGGCTGAATTAACTCAAGTTCATCCCTAACCACAGGGAGGATACCTGCCCCAATATTGTTTCCCGGAATCCTTGAGCATCACTGAAGCAGCCTGAGACAGGAGCAGATGTGGGGCATCTTCTCAAAGCTGGATCTGCTCAGTGTGGAACAGATTCTCACACAGGCCACTGATGTGGTGACCAGAAGGAGTTTATGGCCAGCTTCTCAGTATCTAGGGTTCTGAAGGAGAAACTGGCACGAGCTGTAACATTTAAACTTTCTTCCACAGAAGAAATCAAAGCTGTTTGGCAGACCAGCAACACAGTCAGCCCCTTGGTATAAGCACAAGGCCTGCCCTGGACCAGCCAATTGAGTTTTAGCCAGTGGTTCACGCTAGCTGTCTTCTAGAACACCATGGGACTGAGACTGCAGCACACTGTGATTCTCATGGAGTTAAAAGCTGAGTCTGGGTTCCTGTTGCCTGCCTCTTCCAGCTTCTGTTCCTCATCTACAGACTGTGTTTGCTGCATCTACTTGATAAGGTTGGGGAGGAACAAATGAATTAACACATGTTGGAAGCACAATAGATACGTCTTAGCTCTAAGACTGAGTAAGGCATCTTACTTACACTTACAGAAAAAGGGAAGGAAGTGTGATTTCATGGAAGATGATAGAACAGAATAGCTTTCTCATTAAAAGACAGGCACAAAACTAAGTGAATCTTTAAGGTAATTCTGCATTTCATTCATGGTGAAATCACAGAATCTTTTTTTTTTTTTAAGCCAAAAAAGGCTGAGCCAGCTGTACATGATATATTAAACCCACACATTTACTTACTTTAGAAAAGTTCCTATTTTGAGATGATCATTCCTGGGGGGGAAAAAAAAACAATTTTGGTGTGCCTCCTGTCCATTGAAAAGGCTGTTTACATGTGAAGAGTGGTTTCCATTCCTTGAATCAATGTCTTTGAGTTCTGCCCTCTTCTCAAGCTATGTCACAAAGCCAGGGAAGGGAGGGCTGCAAACTCCTTGAGGAAGGAGTGCTTTCTAAATCCTCTTTGTTACCTCAGTTTAGTTCAGTTCAGTCTCTCAGTCGTGTCCGACTCTTTGCGATCCCATGAATTGCAACACCCCAGACCTCCCTGTCCATCACCAACACCCAGAGTTCCCTCAGACTCATGTCCATTGAGTCAGTGATGCCATCCAGCCATCTCATCCTCTGTCGTCCCCTTCTCCTCCTGCCCCCAATCCCTCCTAGCGTGAGTCTTTTCCAATGAGTCAACTCTTCGTATGAGGTGGCCAGAGTACTGGAGTTTCAGCTTTAGCATCATTCCCTCCAAAGAAATCCCAGGGCTGCTCTCCTTCAGAATGGACTGGTTGGATCTCCTTGCAGTCCAAGGGACTCTCAAAAGTCTTCTCCAACACCACAGTTCAAAAGCATCAATTCTTTGGCGCTCAGCTTTCTTCACAGTCCAACTCTCACATCTGTACATGACCACTGGGAAAACCATAGGCTTGATTAGATGGACCTTTGTTGTCAAAGTAATGTCTCTGCTTTTCAACATGCTATCTAGGTTGGTCATAATTTCTCTTCCAAGGAGTAAGCATCTTTTAATTTCATGGCTCAGAGTATCTGGCAAGTAGTAGGCACTGAATCAGTCTCTTATGAATGAATGAATGATTGAGAGATTTAATCCTTTAAATCATTGATGTTCAGCCTTTAGCCATCAGAACTGTACCCTCGGGGGTGAGAGAGGATTGTTAAAATACAGGTGCCTGGGCTCCACCCCCAGAGCTTTTTGACTCAGTGGATCTGGGGTCGGGCCGAGATCTTGTCTTTCCACCAAGCCTGCAGGTGATGCTAATGCTGTTGCCCAAGGAGCTATACTTTGAGAACCACTGCTTTGAGGGCCATTCTACTTTTCCAGTGGTGCTCCTGCCAATGAGGAGACATAAGACACATGGGTTTGATCCTTGGGTTGGGAAGATCCCATGGAGGAGGGCACGGCAACCCACTCCAGTATTCTTGCCTAGAGAATGCCATGGACAGAGGAGCTTGGCAGGCTGCAGTCCATGGAGTCGCAAAGAGTCAGACACAACTGAAGCAACTTAGCATGCATACAGCACTTTTCCAAGTCTTCCAAAAGATTGATATTTATAACTGTTTGACCTTCCCCTATAGAACTGAGATATAAAATTGATAGGATTTGATCAGATAGAAGAGCTGCCTGAATTTTTTTTTTTTTTTCAAAAACTACATTCTGTCCCTTGTACAATTATGAGAGAAGCAAGAATTGAATTGCCTCCTCCTTCATGGCTGTAACAGGACACAGCCAGCCAGGGTGGGGGTAGAGAGGCACACCTTGCAACGTTTAAGCCACATTGCATCTCCATCCAGTTCTGGAATCCACACTTAGTGTCAAATGCGCTTAACTGTAAAGTTGAAATGGGATGTGACCTTTTGCAGAAGCTGCAGTTGAGCAGAAAGGGTACGGGAGAGGTGCCTGTGGTACATAAGGGAACACGTTATTTGGCAAAGTCTTTTCCTGCTACCTGTCAGCCTGAGTGAAGTCATTAAGCCCCACCGGGTTCAGAAACAAGAGGGAGTTTCATGGCCTGAGGAAGGCTGCTCTCTGCAGAGAGTCATTCTTCTAGTTCCAGCTATCACTTTGGATGGCAGGCCAGGAGCTAGAATTCCAAACCCAGGCTTGGGGGGGCTCCTCCCTTGCATCCGCCTTTTGTGGGGAAAGAGCCTTCAAGACCGTGAGGACACACAGTAAAGGCCAGGGATGGGCCTATAGAGGTACCAGAGGGATACCAGACTCTCTGAATTCAGAGAACACTGAGATGGAACCTGAGAGGGCAATTGAAGGAAGGGAGGGGACCAAGGCCTCCCTTGAACTTGAGGTAGTGAGAGCGTTTAGAGGCCTATTGCTACATAACAAATGAGCCCAAAATTTAGCATCTTAAAACAAACAATATTTATGGTCAAGATGTGGCAGTGGCTTAACTGGGTGGTTCTGGCTCAGAGTCTCTCATGAGGTTGCCACCAAGCTGTCGTTCAGAACTGCTGTCCTCTGAAGGCTTGTGGGTGTGAGCAGACCCACTTCCCAGCTGGTTCAGTCACCTGGCTGTTGGCCAGAGGCCTTAGTCCCTCGCTGTCAGTACCTTAGGCCTCCCCCTCAGGCTGCTGACAGTGCAGAGGCTCACTGCCCTCAGAACCAACAACCTGAGGACCAGGAAGGGGAGTCAAAAGCCACTGATGAGCTCATCTCAGAAGTGAGTCACTGTCAGTCACCCCTGCTTGATTCCATCCTTTAGGAAGGAGTCACGACGCCCAGCCCACATGTGAAAGGGTGGTGAGGCTCCACCTCCTGGTGGAGTGCCACCACGAAGAGAAAGCCCCATTCATCCTCCTCTTGCTGGGTCAGGAGAACACCAGGGTGATTGCTAAAGGGCCTTTGCTGAATGGCGGTGGGAGCTTTTCAAAGGACCCCAGAGCTGGCTCTGGGGGTTTTGCCTGATTGAGTTGAGGACAGGTTGGGGGAGGAGGGGAAGAGGCATTCAAAACTCTCTGTGGGCTTTGATCCCACTGTCCTGTAGGTGCCGAGCAGGCTCCTTCTCTCTCGCTTAGAAAGGAATAAAGCCACCTCTGAGTCCCAAGGCTCAGGCTTGGTTCCAGAGAAGAGTTAGGAGGGGCTGGCTGCTTAGAACCAACTCTGCACTGATGAGAGAACGATTCACAGCATGGTGTGTCTCCTTGTAGATTGTCTGCCCACCAGGTCCCCAGAAGGGGAAGAACAGGTGTCTCAGGCTGCAGTGGTGTTCTGGAATAAGGAGCTTCCAAGCTGTGCCTCTCAGGAATGATATTTGAGGGGCAAAGGATGTTATGTAGCAGGAGGGGGAAAAACCTTGTTCCTTTTTATTGAAGTGATCCCACTCAGGATAATAGCTCAGTACCAGGCATGACAGCGGCCAGCCCTTTGTAGCTATGGCTCCTGGATACCGCACAGATAACCTCCCATGGGGGCGAGGACAGATGCTTACGTAGCCACCCCAGCTCCATAAGTGGATTCCGCTTAGCTGTCTGCACTTGAGGATGCCGAACCGTTGGTGGTCATATTGTACTATGTCTCTCCTTATCTCCCTCATCATCCCCAGGGAATAAGCTAATCAAACTTGCTGATGATTTTACACTGAGAAGGAGATAGCTAATAACTTGGATGACAAGTATTAGAATACAATGTGATGTGGATAAATTGGGTCCATGTATTAAGGGCTATAAAATGAGATTCCATCAAGGCATGAATAATGGTGCCTGTGGAAAGAATTAATCAAATACCCCATTAAAAGGTATAGGAATTCTGGTCAGATAGCCCCTGTTTAATTACACTCCTGCCCCCCACCCCTGCTTCATTCCCCCGAAGCTGCTTTCTACTAGGAGATATGTGGAAAAGAGTTGAAAGAATAGAAAAATGGGGACATACATTTTGATAGAACGAGATCACGAAGACAGATTTAAAGTAACCAGTGTTTCATTTAGGGGGAAAAAAAGGCAATTGGCATGAATAATCATTTACAAATGTAATTTCCAAAGGAGCCCTGTTGATACCATTCAGCAAATGCCAACAAAGCATTTACTTTCTAAAGGGAGAAAGCAAGACAAGAGAAATGAAGGCATCTTCAGGAATGGACCAGAGGACATCCAAGCCATAGAGAAGAAGCAGATGTGAAATGAGTGATACAGAAGATAGACTCAACTTCTGAAGATCTCAGAGAACTGGCATTGTCTGGAGAAGGCTTCCTGGAAGAGGAGACTCCCGCCGAGCCCCAAAGTGTGGACAAGCTTCCATGTACTGCAAATTCGTGAGCACATTCTGGTGGCAGGGTTTAGGGAGAAAATGGGCTGGAGCAGAACAGGGGGCACCCATGGGATTCCTCTCTCCATGTCCACCACCACCACCACCCTGGTCCAAGCTGCCATCACCTCTCGCCTGGACAACTGCAAAAGCCCGCCAGCTGTTTTTCCCTGCTTCCACTCTTGTTCCTCTGCAATTCATTCTGCACACAGAAGTGAGAACCAGAAAAGTTAATCATATCATTCTCCTGCCTTGTGTCTTCCCATTGCTCTGAAACTAAAAGTAAAAATCATTATCATGGCTACAAAGTCTTGTGTGGTCTGAACTACATCCTGTGCTGGGCTTCCTTTCAGTCTCTCTGTGCCAGTCAAACTGGCCTTCAAAATCTCAGCACACTGGGTAGTCCTGCCAGGGGGCCCTTGCACATGCTTTTCCTTCTCTGTGTATGATTTTCTTTCATCCCTTCTTCCTGAAACTGACTCATGCTTCAGAATGCATTTTAATATTTACCTCCTCTTAGAAGACTTCCTGATTGTCGTAACTTGGTCCACTCTCCCTCATACCTTAAAAACAAATGTTTGTGGTGTGAATTTATAATTCATGTCTCCCCTACTAGGCCACAATGGGCTTCCCTGGTGGCTCAGTAGTAAAGAATCCACCTGCCAATGCAGAAGACACTGGTATGATCCCTGGATCGAGAAGATCCCATGGAGAAGGAAATGGCAACCCACTCCAGTATTCTTGCCCAGGAAATCCCATGGACAGGGGAGCCTGGCAGGCTGCAGTCCATGGAGTTGCAAAAGAGTCAGACACTACTTAGCAACTAAATAGTAACAACAGGGCCACAAGCTCTGTGAGAGTAGGAACCCAGACTTTGAATTCCCCAGAGCCTATCACAGTTTAAATAACAAGGCATTGAATAGGTATCATGCATTTCATTAGGAATAATGAGACCAGTTTAGAAATTCTACTTGACCAGTCACTATGTAAGAGAGTACCATGAATTACTGGCAAGAAAAACCTGAATTCATGTCCAGATTCTGCCACCTGCTGGCTATGCTGGTATGAATAAATCCCAGATCCGTTCAGAGCCTGTTTCTTCCTCTAAAGTGGAGGTACTAACAGCCACCTCACATGGTTGTAGCAAGAAATTAATAAAATAATATAAAAACATTTTCAACTGTAAAACCAGGCATAAAGATGCCCTGTCATTTTGCTCATGCGTGGTATATTGGGTCATTAAACATCTGTAAGATGGATGGATGGATGGATGGGTGAACAGATTATCAGTCATAGAACTAGCACACGAGCCAAGAAGGGAACCTGGCGTAAGGACAGCATGCTGGAAGCCAAAAGAGGAGAATATTTTTCAAAACGTAGGAGGAGTCTGTTGATCGTCCAGAATATCACATACAGTAGAGCAGGCAAGAAGAATGGGCGGGGGGAATCATTTACTCTGAGTAGAAGGAAGTCAGTGATGACCTGAGGGTGTGTCCTCCTCAACCCATTCTTATTGTGGGTGCTTTCAGTGACATGCCTTATTGCAAATCACTCTACTGATTTTTAATCTTTGGGGGAGAAATCAAATTGATTCGCATATACAGCAGAGCTGGCCAGATTACTCCAGCTGTGCCAGCAGGTGCTGACAAGTGAAGAAGTGAACATCAGAGGATAAGAAAATACACTGAACACTTACTTTAATAAGGCCTAGAAAACATTGGTATTTAATAAATTGCCATGGATAATCTGGTTTCAGTTTCAAGGGTTGTTTCACTTTTTACTCCCTGCCTTCCGGTCAGAATAGGGCTGTGTGTGTAGGCAGAGCCAGTGGTGTGATCTCTGATGGCAACTGCTCATTCCTATTTGCATTTTTCTGTCCCTGTGATGACACCTCACTTCCTACCACAACCATCCATGCAGAGTAAGTCACTGTAAAACACATACACATACACACACATACACACACACACACACACACACACACACACACACACACACTAGTTGAGTTTCTGTCCTTTTGATTGGCTGCTTCAAAACACACACACACACACACACACACACACACACTCTCACACACACACACCCACACCCACACACACACCCACCCTAGTTGAGTTTCTGTCCTTTTGATTGGCTGCTTCTGCATCGTGGTAGGGCTTGGGCTCCCCTTCCTGCCATGCCCTGATCCAGCCAGTCTGTTTGTCCAGAAATAAAGGATAAGATCGCCAGTGCTCCAGACAGAAGAGTGTGATGGCTCACAGCCCAGCTGCTTCATCTAGGGCCCGCTGTCACCTAGCTTAGATCTCAAGTGTAGAGGATGGCTATAATCATGCTTCCTCGGAGAGGTGGTGTGAAGATTAAATGCCATAATGCATGTAACATGCTTAGGTTGAGCCCAACGCAGCCTTAGAAGCGAGTTAATAGAAACCCAGAAGTCATGATAGATTTAACCCCTTTTCCAAGATCTCCTCTATCTTCGAGTATCGCTGCTGAGCCCCAGCCTGGCTGCCCTTGAGGAATTTCCCATGGTGGGTATTTCATACAGCAAATAGCTCTTAGAGGCTGGAACTGGAAATCTTGAGGAGTTCATGAAGGACTTTTGGGGTGGGGCTGGGGTGGGAATGGGGCAGGGCCAAGAAAAGGGTTCAGGAAAGAACTCTGTGGAATTCCTAGTGATCCAGAGATGAGGCCTGGGAGAGAAGCAGAAGCCAGCCAGGAAGGCAGGCAGTTAGACCTGAGACATCTGAGTAACACTGTCACAGAGCCCAAGCAGGAAAGAATTCCAGGGAGTTCCAGACACTTCAGAGAGGTAAACTAGACAATAACTAAGCAAAAAAGTTTTTGAATCATATTTGCCTTTTCAGTGAATTCAGATTAATTCAGTTTGGGGAATTTTAAAGACACACATTATAATCATTGGAAATACCCTAGAGCATTGTAAAAACCAGGGTTGGAAATCACTTTACCCTCTGTATGCTAAGAGTAGAAATCAATCTTGCAAGCAGATTTTAAAAACTCCTGAGCCCGGGAAAGGAATCGACCTGGCTGTCAAATCCACACCAAGTCCTGCTCCTGATTATCTCCTCTCACCCCCACCCCAACCGCCACCCTCAGGCTCCTTCTCTGCACTGCTGGCAGGAGAAGGATACACATTCCTAATTTCTTTCACAAATACAGTCCCTAAAAGAATCAGAGGAGGAAACATGGAGAATGTAGAACCAGAGTGGGATCAGATAAGTCCTCTGCCTAATTTCTTTTTCAACCCCCGCCCCCCGCCCACTGTTATTTAGGCCCCTTTTGTGGCTTTACAACCAGTGCTGTAGTGAAGTTTCAAAGGCCAGTGGGGTTTGAAGAGTACTTTGACATTTTTTGTTGTTATTGTTATCTCATGTCTTAAAAAAAAAAATTGTTGAAGTATAGTCACTTTACAATGTTGTGTTAGTTTCAGGCATACAGTAAAAAGATTCAGTTATACACACATATATGAATATATTCTTTTTATTTTTACATTCTCTTCTGTTATAGATTATTATAAGACATTGAGTTTAATTCTCTGTGCTGTACCGTGGGTCCGTCCTTGTTGGTTATCTATTTTATCTATAGTAGTGTGTGTATTTTAAGAGTGCCTTGACTTTTTAATTTTTTATTATATCCATCAGTTTGGGAGCGTTTTTTTCCTGTATAAATCAAAACAGTCCCCATACATATTTAATTTTCAGCATTAAAAATCCTTCCATCTCCATGTATGACCCCATTCATTTCTTTTCTCGATTGTGTGGGTGCCATAGCCCTGGAGCATATAATTTAGGGTCCTGAACTTAATGGGGGTGTCTGGAGGTCACCGTTAAGTGGATACACTTCTTTATTAAGTCAATATTTGATAAAGCCTTTTGAAAATGCTAATAAGTATGTTCATGGGACTGCCTGCTAAGATGAGAGAAAAGAAAAAAATTTAAAGCTTGCTTTTATTGCTCCAAACCGTAAGTAAATGGCCAGATCTATCTTCCTTTCATCTATCATTTATATTTATTACATTTGGTGAGTCTGGTTAGTGGTTTAGATTCCTTAGGTTTTTACTACATCCAGATTCCTATTATGCAGTCGTCTCTGATAAAACCTAATGGGACACAACCCTGGACCCTGGAGCATAACGTGATACCAACCCCATTGCAAATATGTTTCCTACTAAAGCAAACTATAGTGGAAAACATTAAAGAGAACCATTCCCCGGTCACTTCCAATTGCAAAAAAAAAACTTCATAAATCACTAGTTCCACAGAGAGCTCCCCCCAGATCACATTTTTTTCTCCCTGCCTCATTACTTCTATTGTGAGAGCTCCCTTAGCCCACATACTCCTGAGAAAGCGATTATGGTGGTTTGTGCTCTCCTTAAAAACATGGCTTGTGTACCAGTTGTTTTTTTTTAATGGGAAGTTATTTGCATTAAGAAATCATGCACTTGGATGTGTTGGCATGCACCAAGGGCAAAACCCAGACAGTAGGAAACTGCAGATTAGATGGCCCAAGTTTTCAACAGATAAATGATAAGGGAAATAGATGGAAGGAAGTGGTCACTTAAAAGTAGCATAAAAGATGTCTGAACAATGGGTAAAACTAAGTGACAGTGTCTAAGGATACACACTAGGGTGATAAAACCATAAATAAACACATGGAAACAAACACGTAAGTCAAGAGCGTGACTGCTTTGGAAGAAGGGAGGAGCTGTGATTGGGATGGGGGTCCCTGAGGGCTGGCAAGCTTCTTTTCTTCCGCCTGGTGTCCAGAGGATGTTTGCCCGTTTGTTTTGTGCGGGTTTGAATGTTTGTACGTTATTTTACAGAACAAAGTTTTCATTTAATGAGTCTGCTTGGGGTTCATATTACCTATAGTCTTTAAGGAATTTGTCTTTGGCTTGCAATAAAATATGTCTTACTTTCTCACAAAGAAGAATACCGTAATTCCAGCTGGAAAGGCACCTGGAGTTGCCTGGCAGTTCTGTCAAAATCAAAAAGGAAAAGAAGATCGACTGGTGGAGACTTTATGGGTTCTGGCTGCTGAAGACCTCCTGAGCTTTTCCCTCCTTTTACTTCTGTAGTCAGTGATCTAGGTCTTCACTTTTCATCATGGGTTGTGCTGTGCTTAGTCGCTCAGTTGTGTCTGACTCTTTCCGACCCCACGGACTGTAGCCCACCAGGCTCCTCTGTCCATGGGGATTCTCCAGGCAAGAATACTGGAGCTGGTTGCCATTCCCTCCTCCAGGATCTTCCCAAATGAGGAATTGAATCCAGGTCTCCCACATTGCAGACGGATGCTTTACCGTCTAAGCTGTCATTGGTTACACACCCACAAACCTTCCTCACCCAAAACAAAGCCTAGAACCCTGACGACAGTCACGTTGCTGCTGCCCTCACCCCTCGGTGATCTGGGGTCACCTTTAAAGACCACAGGGGGGAATTCCCTGGTGCTCCAGAGTGGTAAGGACTCTGGACTTTCAGTGCTCAGGGTCTGGCTGCCATCCTTGGTCGGGGAACTAAGATCCCACAAGCCTCACCACAGTAGCCAATAAAGGTCATGGGGGTTTGCTTACTTTACTCACGCCGGCTGTTAGTTCCCTACTTTCTCCCCCTCTGTGGCCCCTGCAGATGCCAGTCTGAAGTGGCCACCCTAACGTGATTTGAGGGTGACCTCTGACAGACCTGTTCCTCCAGTTGGGATGTCATTCCTTTACCTCAAGGCATTTTCACCAAGGCATTTGCCACCTTAGTTTGACTGCTTTAGATGAGAGTTCATTTCAGTAGAGGGTGACGTCATAAAGAACAGCACTCTGGAAATCTGAGGTGGGAGCCCAGTAAGGGAAGACCTGAGAGGGAGTTCTTTCTCTTCTCAGCAGATCTGTCCTCAACGTGTTGATGTTTTTTAGCTTCAGTCTAGAATCTCACTAAAACACATTTACACCTGTCTCTGGGGCAGCTTCCTGGAGCTACTTGTCCAACTCTGTCAGTGCGGAAGCCTGAGTCCAACCTGTTGGGACTCAGTAGGGTAGGTCAGCTCCTTGAGGGCTGCTCACCATTCAGTTCTCAGCCTCCAGCACAGGGCATGGCACAGAGTAGATGCTCAATAAAAACCTGGAGCTGGGCTTCCCTGGTGGCTCAGTGGTAAAGAATCCACCTGCCAGTGCAGGAGACATGGGTTCGCTATTTGACTCCAGAAGATTCCACATGAGTGGAATTTACCACCTCCGTGAGGCGTGAGGTGGAGCCCAGTCCGTGCGCTACAGCTATTGAGCCTGTGCTCCACGGCCCGAGAGCCACAATTGCTGAGGCCTGGTGTGCCGGGAACCTGTGCTCCGCTGCAACCAGAAGCCCCTGCGAGCGTAGCCCTTGCTCGTCGCAACGGGAGAGAGTCCACGAAGCAACCGCTACCCAACCCAGCTGAAGATAAATACATATTTTAAAAGATTTAAAGGAATGTTTTACAAATTGAAAAACAAAACACACTCGATGAACAAAAGAATAAACAAGGGACCAGGCCAACAAACAGCTTGCAGCAGCCGGGGGAGCACAGGTGGGCAATGAGAAGCCACTGCTGCACTCTGATCACGGCAGGCCTCTGGGGACATCGCTTTCCTGCTCCCCTCCTCGCCTGAGCATCTCTCCTTCCGCGGCCTAAGGTTGACCCGCTCCGCTCTGCCTCCCTGTCTTCAACAAGAAAATCGGCCAGTATCTCGTTTCTGAGAAGTGACAGCTCTTAGCACGTTTCTCCCACTGGCTCAGCACTTTGGGGTCACAGAAGTATTTTCCCTCACATTGTCTAAATTCACGTTGTCTAAAACCCCATGAAGTAGGTGACTTCCACTTTACAGAGGAGGAAACTGAGGCTGAGAGGGTGACTGATGACTTTTGAGGGGCAGGACCACGCCCAGAACCTGGGGCTTTGGCTCCCCACTCCCAGTGTCCTTTTTGCTGCACTGCCCTCGGCCCTGGTGCATATCCACAGGATGTGGGATCTGGAGTCAGCCCTTGCCCTCAGGGAGCTTAAAGCCTAATTCCAGCACAGAAATATCTACCTTAATAAACATGGTTCAGTAAAAATATGTAGCACTGCTTGATCCTTCTCCAGTTTCACTTCACACAGATGCTGTGAAAGGTTATTTCACTTTATGTCTTAGAAAGGTTCTCTCTGTGTAAATTTACTGAGTATAGACTGGGGTGGCCAGCAGTCTTCACTGTCTGCTATGGGAAGGAGGGGGAGAGCATAAATAATAGAAACCCAAAGGAAGTCCCAAAGCCCTTATTTAACCAATGGTGTCATTCTCACACTTCAGTGGATCTCGTTAGAAATAACCACATCATAGACAGAAGAAGGAAAACAAGGATCTAAATAATCCATAATCTAGAGAACTGTCCGTGACACAGTATTGAAGCAGAGTTAACACTACTGCCTTGCACAGACTAATGTCCGTGCTTTGGAGCTTTCTTCCCTCTGGCTTCTCTTACATCTCTTCTGATACTCTCTCTGTGACTGCGTGAGGGAGGCAGGGCTGGTACGGGGGCTTAGAAGCATTGACCTCTAAGCCAGTGACTGACCCAGGGCTCCTCCACTTTAGTTAGTGGTATGGGAGGAACTTGAACCCACGCTCTTCTCAGCCCCCACCTCTTTTCCTACTTCGTTTCCTGCAGTGGCCCCTCTTGGGCTCCTTTTTCAACCATCCTTAAGAAGGACCCAGCAGGCATTTGCTGGTGGCCTAGTGTTAGGACTCCAGGCTTTCATTGCCGTGGCCCAGGTTCAGTCCCTAGCCTCGCAGTGACAGCTCAATAACTCACGTGCTCAGGGCACTGGCTCTTGCCAACACTGGCTCATGTTACAGTGGTTAACCGTTCACTGACCACTGTGCAGTGTTATAATCATTTAATTAGTCTATGCCTAGGAGGAAGAGATACTTTATTTAGAATCGTAACAGTGAAAACCTCTGAGACTCCAGTTCACTATGATTACTTTGGGATGGTTCAGGATCTGCCCACCACGCTCCTGATCCACTTAGACTGGGAAGATAACTAAGAAGGGCTTTGTCCAAGACACACGCAGCCAATGTGCTGAGGACGACTGTGGCTAGGTTCAAGAAGGGAAGGCAGACAGGTGCCAGAAGGCAGGATAAGGAGAAAAACATTTTAGGACTTTCAGAAAAATAACCAGGTCTTTTAATGCTCCTCTTAGGGCAAAACAAGAGTAAAATTTATCTTCTATTATCCTGGGTTGGGAATGGCACTGCATTAGGGCAACCTGCCAGCTTTCGCATATCCTGTCGGCAGGTTTAAAAAACTGGCATCGGTTTTTTAAAACTCTACCTTGGTTTCAGTGTGCAACCAAGGCTCTTTGCAACCCCATGAACTGCAGCACACAGGCTTCCCTGTCCTTCCCATCTCCCAGAGCTTGCTCAAACCATGTGCACTGAGTCAGTGGTGCCATCCAACCGTCTCTCGTCCTCTGTCGTCCCCTTCTCCTCCTGCTTTCAGTCTTTCCCAGCATCAGGGTCTTTTCTAGTGAGTCAGCTCTTCACAACAGGTGGCCAAAGTATTGGAGCTTCAGCTTTAGCATCAGTCCTACCAATGAATGTTCAGGGTTGATTTCCTTTAGGATTAACTGGTTTGGTCTCCTTGCAGGCCAAGGGACCCTCAAGAGTCTTTCCCAACACCACAGTTCAAAAGCATCAGTTCTTAGGCCCTCGGCCTTTTTTATGGTCCAACTCTCATATCTATACATGACTACAGGAAAAACCATAGCTTTGCCTACACAAACCTGGCTGGATTAAACTGCAGTTCCCAGAAGCCCCTGTCCCGTGGGTTGCTCATTGACTGGGCCCTGGAGATCTGGAGGAGGAAGGCCCAGCAGCAGCCCTTTTGTACCACATGTGCCGTTGCCATTTGGCTGCTCACCTGGCTGGTGGGCAGAGACCAGACCTGCAGTCGCTCCACCTTCCCCAGATCCTCACTCAGCCTGTCCGACTCCTGGGCCAAGTCTGTGTGTTCAGTTTCTTGAAGGGCTCGGTGGGAAGATGGATAATAACATGGAAGTC
>SJYC01002101.1:0-13534 GCA_006408675.1 Madoqua kirkii
AGGGACCAGGCCAACAAACAGCTTGCAGCAGCCGGGGGAGCACAGGTGGGCAATGAGAAGCCACTGCTGCACTCTGATCACGGCAGGCCTCTGGGGACATCGCTTTCCTGCTCCCCTCCTCGCCTGAGCATCTCTCCTTCCGCGGCCTAAGGTTGACCCGCTCCGCTCTGCCTCCCTGTCTTCAACAAGAAAATCGGCCAGTATCTCGTTTCTGAGAAGTGACAGCTCTTAGCACGTTTCTCCCACTGGCTCAGCACTTTGGGGTCACAGAAGTATTTTCCCTCACATTGTCTAAATTCACGTTGTCTAAAACCCCATGAAGTAGGTGACTTCCACTTTACAGAGGAGGAAACTGAGGCTGAGAGGGTGACTGATGACTTTTGAGGGGCAGGACCACGCCCAGAACCTGGGGCTTTGGCTCCCCACTCCCAGTGTCCTTTTTGCTGCACTGCCCTCGGCCCTGGTGCATATCCACAGGATGTGGGATCTGGAGTCAGCCCTTGCCCTCAGGGAGCTTAAAGCCTAATTCCAGCACAGAAATATCTACCTTAATAAACATGGTTCAGTAAAAATATGTAGCACTGCTTGATCCTTCTCCAGTTTCACTTCACACAGATGCTGTGAAAGGTTATTTCACTGTTATGTCTTAGAAAGGTTCTCTCTGTGTAAATTTACTGAGTATAGACTGGGGTGGCCAGCAGTCTTCACTGTCTGCTATGGGAAGGAGGGGGAGAGCATAAATAATAGAAACCCAAAGGAAGTCCCAAAGCCCTTATTTAACCAATGGTGTCATTCTCACACTTCAGTGGATCTCGTTAGAAATAACCACATCATAGACAGAAGAAGGAAAACAAGGATCTAAATAATCCATAATCTAGAGAACTGTCCGTGACACAGTATTGAAGCAGAGTTAACACTACTGCCTTGCACAGACTAATGTCCGTGCTTTGGAGCTTTCTTCCCTCTGGCTTCTCTTACATCTCTTCTGATACTCTCTCTGTGACTGCGTGAGGGAGGCAGGGCTGGTACGGGGGCTTAGAAGCATTGACCTCTAAGCCAGTGACTGACCCAGGGCTCCTCCACTTTAGTTAGTGGTATGGGAGGAACTTGAACCCACGCTCTTCTCAGCCCCCACCTCTTTTCCTACTTCGTTTCCTGCAGTGGCCCCTCTTGGGCTCCTTTTTCAACCATCCTTAAGAAGGACCCAGCAGGCATTTGCTGGTGGCCTAGTGTTAGGACTCCAGGCTTTCATTGCCGTGGCCCAGGTTCAGTCCCTAGCCTCGCAGTGACAGCTCAATAACTCACGTGCTCAGGGCACTGGCTCTTGCCAACACTGGCTCATGTTACAGTGGTTAACCGTTCACTGACCACTGTGCAGTGTTATAATCATTTAATTAGTCTATGCCTAGGAGGAAGAGATACTTTATTTAGAATCGTAACAGTGAAAACCTCTGAGACTCCAGTTCACTATGATTACTTTGGGATGGTTCAGGATCTGCCCACCACGCTCCTGATCCACTTAGACTGGGAAGATAACTAAGAAGGGCTTTGTCCAAGACACATGCAGCCAATGTGCTGAGGACGACTGTGGCTAGGTTCAAGAAGGGAAGGCAGACAGGTGCCAGAAGGCAGGATAAGGAGAAAAACATTTTAGGACTTTCAGAAAAATAACCAGGTCTTTTAATGCTCCTCTTAGGGCAAAACAAGAGTAAAATTTATCTTCTATTATCCTGGGTTGGGAATGGCACTGCATTAGGGCAACCTGCCAGCTTTCGCATATCCTGTCGGCAGGTTTAAAAAACTGGCATCGGTTTTTTAAAACTCTACCTTGGTTTCAGTGTGCAACCAAGGCTCTTTGCAACCCCATGAACTGCAGCACACCAGGCTTCCCTGTCCTTCCCATCTCCCAGAGCTTGCTCAAACCATGTGCACTGAGTCAGTGGTGCCATCCAACCGTCTCTCGTCCTCTGTCGTCCCCTTCTCCTCCTGCTTTCAGTCTTTCCCAGCATCAGGGTCTTTTCTAGTGAGTCAGCTCTTCACAACAGGTGGCCAAAGTATTGGAGCTTCAGCTTTAGCATCAGTCCTACCAATGAATGTTCAGGGTTGATTTCCTTTAGGATTAACTGGTTTGGTCTCCTTGCAGGCCAAGGGACCCTCAAGAGTCTTTCCCAACACCACAGTTCAAAAGCATCAGTTCTTAGGCCCTCGGCCTTTTTTATGGTCCAACTCTCATATCTATACATGACTACAGGAAAAACCATAGCTTTGCCTACACAAACCTGGCTGGATTAAACTGCAGTTCCCAGAAGCCCCTGTCCCGTGGGTTGCTCATTGACTGGGCCCTGGAGATCTGGAGGAGGAAGGCCCAGCAGCAGCCCTTTTGTACCACATGTGCCGTTGCCATTTGGCTGCTCACCTGGCTGGTGGGCAGAGACCAGACCTGCAGTCGCTCCACCCCAGATCCTCACTCAGCCTGTCCGACTCCTGGGCCAAGTCTGTGTGTTCAGTTTCTTGAAGGGCTCGGTGGGAAGATGGATAATAACATGGAAGTCAAAGGTATAAAGAACGGACAGAAGTTTCAGTTCATCCTCATGGGGTTCCAGTTAAAGCTGATGAGTTCCGAATTGTTCTTGGTCTCTGCCACTTTCTGTCCTCTTTCTTCCCAATGCCTGCCTTGTGGACTTCACACTCCATCATCAGATGCAAAAGCAACAGCCTTATAGAGGCCTTTTAAATAGCAACTGCTGTTGCAAAAGGTCAGATACTTGGAATAGACCCATAGATATACAGGTATATATACCTGTATGTTCAGATCCATTCTTGTAGGTTCGCTTCTTGGATCAAATGCTGACTAATACAGGTGGCTTTCAGAATTGAGGATTAAGGTATTGTCTGTATCCACAGAGAGAGATCCTGTTTAAGAAGGAGATGCCTGTGGCTCTGACTGAAGAAGAAGGCAGGTTTGACAGCTTCCTGTCTCTACCGCCAACCTCTGGGTGACATCTCAGGGGTGATTTGGAAACCTTCAGTAGATTGGTAGTATCCAGGCCTGGTGGTATGTGGGAAGCCCCTGGGGAGATCTTAAACATGCAAATTCTTGGGCTTCACTTCACATTTAGGAATCAGAGTCTTGAAGGATTGGGACTGAAAATGAGAATTTGTTGTTGTTGTTGTTAGTGTAGTTGCTCTTGGAGGCTTCCCAGGTGGTGCTAGTGGTAAAGAATCCACCTGCCAATGCAGGAGACACAAGAGATGCAGGTTCGATCCATGGGTCAGGAAGATCCCCTAAAGGAGGAAATGGCAACCCACTCCAGTATTCTTGCCTGGAAAATCCCATGGACAGAGGAACGTGGTAAGCTATAGTCCATGGGGTCCCAAAGAGTCAGACTGAGCACTTGTCAGCAGCAGCATAGTTGTTTTAAATGTGTCAGATTTAAAAATATTCCTTTACCCAAGCTTTTCTGGGGTGCTGGTAGCTTCTGTTTCTTGACCTGAGTGCTGGTTACATGAGGGTGTTTTCGTACGTCCAAAGTACGAATCACAGGAGACACATCTGTGATTTGTAGCATCTCTTGTATGCGTGTTATACCTTGATCAAATAAAATAAGTCCCACCTTCCCCTCCCTCATAATTCCATATTCCAGTGACTGGCCAAAATTCAGAACCACTGGACTAGCTGATTCCTTATATCCTTCATAGCAGTTTTCAGAGAGGAGAAACAAAAAAAATAAATCCAGCAGTTGGGGAATAGTCAAGATGCATCTATAACCCTAATGATACAGTTCCCTGCAGTTATTGCAGCCCTGAAGAGGAATATGAAACAGTGGGGCAACAGGCCAGCTGGCAGTGATAGGAGTACGTGCCAGGGCATGTGAGAGAGGGCAGTTAGGAACATCACCTTGGAGCCAGACCGCTTTGGACACCAACTGAGAAAAAGGAAAACCCACTTTCAGAGTGAGTGCTTAATTTTAAGGAGCAGTGAGGGGCCTCTTACGGATTTTGAGTACGATGATTGATAAAGGTGGCATTTTTGAAAGTACAATTGTAAATATAAAATTATATCATCTGTCATATTTAACTGCTCACAAAGACATTGTTCAAAACGCAAACTGGTAGATGACAGAGCAGGCCCTGGAGCTGGGAATTGGGACTTTATCTTCCTTTGGTGTGAAGACAGACTTTTCCATCTTAGCTTCTTTCTGAAGTGTCTGTAATCTATACAGTGTTCTGGCCTGCAATTAAATAGAAAAAGTTTTTTAAAAAGATAACCTCTGAGCCACCAAGGGAGCCCTATTTGAAGGCTGAGAGGTTCCTATGAGCATGGCTGTTATAGGTACAGTAAGATTTTATAATAGTGCAGGGAGAAACCTCACCGGCTGATTCATTTTTTAGGCAGTATGTCCAACAGTGGTTCTTAACTGGGAGCTTGGACTTGGAGGAGGGAGATTCAGAGGCGACAACAGAGAACTGGGTGGAATTGCAGTTATCTCTGGGGCTTTTTGAAATAAAGAAGTGCAGCCCCTACTTACACCCCCATGAAGGGGTCTGCCACTCCTTCAGAGTCCACCAGCCTAAATGCTGTCTTTTATCTTCTTTAATATCCAGGGATGGAATTTAGACCATCTCTTTTTGTCACTCTTTTCTGAGTGTGACAACTTTGTATACCTTTAATTCTCACCCACCTCCCACCCGGGAAAAGATAGCCTCAAAGTCTTGAACTCCTGAATTTTCAAAATAAGGGCAGAATTAGACCTTAAAAGCCAGTACTGGTTGAGAAAACCAAACCATAGACACATCACCAGACTCCTTTTGAAAGACACATTTTCTTTCTCATTTTCATTTACAATATTTTCATTGTATCTTTTCTTCCTCTAAACTCTATATCCTTCATAGCAGAATTCAGAGAAGTAACCGTACCCTAAACTCTATTTGGAGGACTTTCTAAAGAACTCTTTGATTCCACAGGGAATCCCCTCTGAAACCCAACATATTCCTAAACACCCCTCTACCAACTTCCTGGCACGTGCAAAAGGCATGCACAGACCTACCTTCACATTAGTTTCCACTAAAATAGTTAGCAAGACAGATCTAATAAGGAGAACGGTAACATGGGACATTCCCAAGTGAGAGGCTGTTTCCTGGCCGTCCACATTGTTTCCTTCCTACCTCTCCTGCGGCATATTTGAGAATCCCTGTCCAGTGTCCACAAGTTGCCTCTCCTGCTCCCATCCCCATCCCCAGCTCAGGGCCTTTCCCCAGACTTGCTGAGAACTCTTCGCCACCATCTTTTCTTTCCAGCGTGTTTCAGGAAAGGGAAGCTCACTTTAGTTGGCCTGCCCGCATTCCCCTTGGTCTCCCAGGGTGGGCCCGGCTCTGGGGACACGGAGGCAGCTCTGCCCATGCCCGGCTCCAGGTTGTCTTGCTTTTATTCATGTGTGGCAGCGCCCAGATTGCTTCACTTGGCTAGTCAAAACTGGCAGAGGCACACCGTGCAAAAGCTGCAAGCCCCAGACTGGAGGAGGAAGCCTCTGAAGGCAGAAGGGTGAGCCTCAGTTCTCCGGCCCAGTCATTGCCAGGCTCAGGTAGCCTGGAGGATATGCCGCTGGGTCATTGTCTGGCTGGAGGATTCCTGAGACATCAGGATTATGTCTCCATGGATCTCAGAAGCATTGCATCTGTCTGTTTATGTGGTCCAACCGGCACCATCTAATCAGAACAGAACCAGATTGCTGAAGCTGGAGAGACCTCCAAGGGACAGACCAGGCCTCCACATCCTTTTGTCACACCCCGACTCACAGATTATTTGCCTAGAGTCCCTCAGGTAGGAAGAGAACTGGGCTACTCCCACAGGTATTGCAAGTCCAAGTCCAGCATTCCACAACTGCCCGTTGCTGCTTCTCACATAGGGAAGCTAACTCTGCTGTGACTGTGTCTTCTCATAATTACTTTATGATCATGACGGTGGGTGGCCAAGACATTAACAGGTCCAACAGAGAGTCACAAGACCCTCAGACCTGGAAAAGTCATGGGCCCACCCAGGCTGGGCTTTGGGGTTGGGAGGTATTGATGTGTTTTATATATATGCATATGTGCTGGGCTAAGTCGCTTCAGTCGTGTCAGATTCTGCAACCCAATGGGCTGTAGCCTGCCGGGCTCCTCTGTCCGTGGGACTGTCCAGGCAAGAATGGTGGAGTGGGTTGCCATGCCCTCCTCCAGGGGAACTTACGAACCCAGGGGTCAAACCCACATCTCTTATGTCCCCTGCATTGGCAGGCAGGTTCTTTACCACTGGTGCCACCTGAGAAGCCCTTGTTTTCTGTTTGCCTTTGTTTCTTCTTTCTTAGTCCTCTTCTCAATTACTTTTTATTTAAGTCTCGAAGGGGCTTTTGCATATGTAGAATTTTTCTGAGAACTCTGACTGTGGGTACAAGATATAATGGCTCTTAACCTGGGTTTTGATAAGCTATACTGTATGCATTGTGTTACAATGAAAAAAAGTCATATCTTAAGTTATGTATTGTATGTATGGAGTTTGTGTACCATGATTTTATATTTGTAATGCATATATGTTTTGACATACTAATAGAAGTATCCTTTACACTTTGGGGGAAGAAATGCGGATTTAATTTACAGGGGGACTTTTTTTTTAGATATAATTGTTATAACATTGTATTTGCCTTAGGTATATAATATAATGATTAGATATATGTATGTATATTTTTTTAATTCATCCAATCAGTAGTGCACGTACCTACTGAAAAATTCAGGCTACACCAAAAAGGCCCCCCACCGAGGTCACCCATTCACCTTCCTGGAGGCCACAGCTGTTAAATTCTCCCAAAGATGGGCAAGCATAGATGTGCTTATTTATTTTTCTTATTTAATGAATGACTGTATATTATATGCATCCTTCTGCTCCTTACCTTTTCAACGTAATGGGTTCGTTCGTTACTTTAATACATATGTATTGAGCTCCTGTTATATGCCAAGCAGTGGCTGGAATCCAGGGGAACCGAATAGATTCACAGCCTCTAGGAACTTGTTAGGGGATAAAAACGGTAAACAAATAAGCATATGATGGCAGGAGAAGAAAAGTCAGTGTGGAGAAGGGAAGGGGGTGCTCTCATACAGGAGATAGTCAGGGAAGGCCTGTCTGAAGCGGCTTGAGGCCAGGCCCAGTGTGAAGTCAGAGCGTTGTGGACACTTGGCAGAAGGACTCTGGGCAAAGCGGACAGTGGAGGAAGTCCCTGAAGCTGGAGCACCCTGAGCTGGTCATGCTCCTGGACAACAAAGGGCTGGGTGCCTGAGCTGCTGGGGGTGAAGCATCCTGAGAAAGGAACCAGACCACACATGGAGGCTCAGTCAGCTAAACTCTTGTAAGTACTTGGGTTTGATTCTGAGATGGAAGTTATTGGACAGCTTTTAGTGGGAAGAGACAGGCTTACTGTGGTTGCTGGGTAGGGAACACCCAGTAGAAAGGGGAAGGGTGGGGTCAGATTCCATCAGAAGGTGCCTGGGGAAATTCAGGCAAGAAATCATGGTGGCCTGAGTCGGACTGGTGATGGTGACACGGGGAAAGAGTGTGTTCTGGAGGTCTTTGGAAGGCGTGCTTCCCAGGTGGCTCAGTGGTAAAAAGTCCTCTTGCCAGTACAGGAGACACAGGAGACTCGGGTTCAATCTCTGGATCAGGAAGTGTCCCCTGGAGAAGGGAATGGCAACCCGTTCCAGTATTCTTGCTGAAAAATCCCGGGGCTAGAGCCCATGAGGTCGAAAAGAGTTGAACATGATAGCCACTGAGCCTACACACATGTGGGTGGATCGTCTGTGAGGTGTCAGAGAGCTGCAGGAGGCTAGGGTGGCCCCTGGGTTTGGGCCTGGCAGTGGGTGAACGGTGGTACTGGATGGAGATAAGGAAAAGCAAGGAGTTGGAGGAGACAATCTAGCACCTGATTATGGATACATTTGTTACGTTAGATGTGCCAGTTCAACGGCAGGAGTTGGCAGATGGCTGGATATAGGATGTGGACTTCAGACAGAGGTCAGGGTCAGAGAGACGAGTCTGAGGCTTATTAGCATATAGGTGGTCCTTAGAGCCCTGGGGACAGATGAGATTAGAGCAGCTGCCCAACATTTTTCATTCCATGGTTCCTCTGCAATAAACAGAGAGACGGGCCTGGACCCCTGTCCTGATGGGGCCCCAGCCATTGCCCCAAAGCCGAGGGGATCAATGTCTGGTCACAGCTGTCACTCCTTTGCAGCCGAATGCATAGTGTGGTCACACAGTGTGAAGGAGAAGAAAGAACTCTGGACTGGGGTCAGGACCTGGGTTCTGGGGTCAGCTCAGGCACTGTCAGCTACGTGACGACCAGCCTAAGGCCCTCCTGGGTCCTGTGCTCATCACCTAGAGGGACTGAACCAGGTGATCTCAGGATCCATCCAGCTATAACATGGTTGTCCTGTAAGTCAACCCATATGAAGAGTAAAAAGAATTCCCATACACCACTCACATTAAAAAAAACAAACACACATTATAAGGACATTTGTACAGTGAAAGGGAAACCATGCAATCGATTGTGGAATGCTGCTGTTTGGGGCAAGGAAGGCGATTTTAAACTTAGACAAAAGTTGCAAAAATAGTTCAAACACTCCTTGTCATATGTGTGTGTGTGTATTCATTTTTACATTTTTAATTTATTATACATTATTTAATAGTTTGAGAGTAAGTTGCAAATATCATATCCCTTTACCCCTAAATATTTCAATGTGTATTTCCTAGAAACAAAGATATTCTCTTAGGTAACAGTAGTAAGTTATCAAAATCAGGAAGCTAATGTACTTGCTGCTGCTGCTGCTAAGTCATTTCAGTAGTGTCCGACTCTGTGTGACCCCATAGATGGCAGCCCACCAGGCTCCCCCGTCCCTGGGATTCTCCAGGCAAGAACACTGGAGTGGGTTGCCATTTCCTTCTCCAATGCATGAAAGTGAAAAGTGAAAGTGAAGCTGCTCAGTCATGTCTTACTCTTTGCCACCCCATGGACTGCAGCCTACCAGGCTCCTCTGTCCGGACATAATTCAAATTTTTCCAGTTACACTGTATAGCAAAAAGAAAAAGAAAAAAGTTGGAAACCCAGAATGACCTGCGCCTTTAGTTAGCATGCCTGACTCATGGACCATACTTCAGTCTGCCATCCACAGCCTTGACCCTTGTGAAGACTCAAAGTCATATGTTTTGTGAAATGTCTTTTGATTTGGTTTGCTTGATGCTTCCTCAGCTTTTGCATTTGAGAGTGGAAGGCTCTTTAAAGGGGTGAAATCTGAGTCCTTAAAGGGAGTGAGATCTGAGTTGGGCCAAGGATGAACAGAAATCAGGACAGCCCTTTGAGTAGGTACCTGATCTCTCAGAAGCCTGAATGGGATTTGAAAGAGAATATTCACCAGGTGTGGACACAGTGTGTGTAAAATACATTCTGAGCTAACATTTTGGCAAGAAAGGGAGCCCTCTCCCCCTTAGACTTATCCTCCCCTGTTATTCTGAGTATCTGATAAATCATTGTTTCTATGTAAGGCCTGTATGAGCAGTGACCCGAGGGTGGGTGATGGTTCTCATGTTTTACAAATGGGAGACCTGAGGCCCAGGGAGCACGTGCATTTAGGGGCCTCCACACTCATGCCCTTTCTACTCAGCTGTGTTATTTCAAAAGAGTGTTTTCTCCAACAACCCTTGCTTGGCTTTGCTCAAAACAAGGATTCAATAAAGACTCTAGCTCCATTTTTCCACTCATGTCAATGACTGATACTTGATTAGCGTTCAGGATTGCTGTCATCGGCATAATTTGCACAGATGCAAAGACCAATTTTGTTGTTACTGAGGCGGAAAGATCGATTTCCTCAGACGTTATCAGAGTTAGAGGGAACCAGTAATCACCGGGGTGTCTCGCTGGCTGACTCTGAAAGGAGGCTTTGTTGCCTCTGGCGTCGTGAGCTTTTCTGGTGATGAGCCAGGAGGCTGGGCGTTGCTGCACCGCCTGGCTAGTGCAGCGCAGCCAGGTGACACGGCACGGCGGTCAGCCTCCAGAGTAAAGAAACCTCCACCACCACCGCTGCCTTCTCAGTGTTGCCCTGAGGGGCGCGTGCGACCTTGTAGAGATCACCTTGCAGGTGTGGCCAGTGTTACGGTGATCACTGCCTCCTTGCCCAGCCGAGGATTCCTGAAGAGAAGACTTCCTTCCAGTCTGAACCGCTGAGCGAGGCTGCCCCGCCCACCCTCGGTGCAGCAGCTGGAGTGCTGGGTTCAAGTCCAGCTCTGCAGCAGACTGCCTGACCACTCCCAGGGTCTGGCAGTGGGCTCAGTGCGCTGAGTTCCTGGCCCCAGATCCTGGCACAGATATGCAGTCGGCGTTGGTCTTTCCTCTTCTCCATCCTATGCTTGCTATCCATGTCCTTCGCCACACACTGTGCTCCTGCTCCTCCTTTCCCCTCTCAGGCTCCCTCAGTCAAAGAAAGACTTACTGTTCTGTATGCAGCCTACCAGGCTCCTCTGTCCGGACATAATTCAAATTTTTCCAGTTACACTGTATAGCAAAAAGAAAAAGAAAAAAGTTGGAAACCCAGAATGACCTGCGCCTTTAGTTAGCATGCCTGACTCATGGACCATACTTCAGTCTGCCATCCACAGCCTTGACCCTTGTGAAGACTCAAAGTCATATGTTTTGTGAAATGTCTTTTGATTTGGTTTGCTTGATGCTTCCTCAGCTTTTGCATTTGAGAGTGGAAGGCTCTTTAAAGGGGTGAAATCTGAGTCCTTAAAGGGAGTGAGATCTGAGTTGGGCCAAGGATGAACAGAAATCAGGACAGCCCTTTGAGTAGGTACCTGATCTCTCAGAAGCCTGAATGGGATTTGAAAGAGAATATTCACCAGGTGTGGACACAGTGTGTGTAAAATACATTCTGAGCTAACATTTTGGCAAGAAAGGGAGCCCTCTCCCCCTTAGACTTATCCTCCCCTGTTATTCTGAGTATCTGATAAATCATTGTTTCTATGTAAGGCTTGTATGAGCAGTGACCCGAGGGTGGGTGATGGTTCTCATGTTTTACAAATGGGAGACCTGAGGCCCAGGGAGCACGTGCATTTAGGGGCCTCCACACTCATGCCCTTTCTACTCAGCTGTGTTATTTCAAAAGAGTGTTTTCTCCAACAACCCTTGCTTGGCTTTGCTCAAAACAAGGATTCAATAAAGACTCTAGCTCCATTTTTCCACTCATGTCAATGACTGATACTTGATTAGCGTTCAGGATTGCTGTCATTGGCATAATTTGCACAGATGCAAAGACCAATTTTGTTGTTACTGAGGCGGAAAGATCGATTTCCTCAGACGTTATCAGAGTTAGAGGGAACCAGTAATCACCGGGGTGTCTCGCTGGCTGACTCTGAAAGGAGGCTTTGTTGCCTCTGGCGTCGTGAGCTTTTCTGGTGATGAGCCAGAGGCTGGGCGTTGCTGCACCGCCTGGCTAGTGCAGCGCAGCCAGGTGACACGGCACGGCGGTCAGCCTCCAGAGTAAAGAAACCTCCACCACCACCGCTGCCTTCTCAGTGTTGCCCTGAGGGGCGCGTGCGACCTTGTAGAGATCACCTTGCAGGTGTGGCCAGTGTTACGGTGATCACTGCCTCCTTGCCCAGCCGAGGATTCCTGAAGAGAAGACTTCCTTCCAGTCTGAACCGCTGAGCGAGGCTGCCCCGCCCACCCTCGGTGCAGCAGCTGGAGTGCTGGGTTCAAGTCCAGCTCTGCAGCAGACTGCCTGACCACTCCCAGGGTCTGGCAGTGGGCTCAGTGCGCTGAGTTCCTGGCCCCAGATCCTGGCACAGATATGCAGTCGGCGTTGGTCTTTCCTCTTCTCCATCCTATGCTTGCTATCCATGTCCTTCGCCACACACTGTGCTCCTGCTCCTCCTTTCCCCTCTCAGGCTCCCTCAGTCAAAGAAAGACTTACTGTTCTGTGCCAGAATATGAATCGCATGGGCTTCCCCGGTGGCTCAGTGGTAGAGAATCCTCCTGCAATGTAGGAGATGCAGATTCAGCCCCTGGGTCAGGAAGATCCCCTGGAGGAGGACTTGGCAACCCACTCCAGTAGTACACAGTCGGACATGACTAAAGCAGCTGAGCACACGTGCACAAACATACAGTGGTTGGGAAGTTGAGTGCCTTCATCTCTCACTAGGAGAGTAAAAAACCCCAACAAATCCTGGTTTGCAAAGCAATGAGCTTGGCCTTAGGAGACTGGCACTTCATCATTTTAGCTGGAGGATCAGGACTGGATGCTGGACTGGCTGTGGGTGTGTCAAGATGGGGCGGGGCGAACAGTGGACCCCGGAAGGCATCCGCTAGGGGTAGCTGTGGGATCACCAGCCAGTGACCTGTTTCATTGGAGGGACCAGATTGTACGTATGTGTAAGGGATGTGGGGGTATCTATTTTGATTCAAAATGAAGATAACTTTCCTGGAAGTAGAATATGGAAAAAAATAAACAGTCTGAACATTTGCATGAATGGTTATGAATATGAACTAGGTTACAAATATAGGTATTTAGAATAGTAACAGAATGAACCCTTAGCAAGTGGTAATTATTTTTTGTGGTGTTTAAGGGCATGGATTCTGGAGCAAAAATCCTAGGTTTACATCCCAGCTCCAGCATTTCTAGTTGTACAGCCTTGGGGAAGTTACTTCACCTCTCTGTGTCTCTGTTTCTTTGTCTATAAAATGGGCATAATTATAGTACCTACATGGTAGGATTATTGTGTCAATTAAATGAATTCATTTACATAAGACACTTAGAAAAGCGCCTGGCAGATATTATCTACTATGTGAGAGTTATTATCTGTTGTACTGATGAGAAAGTCAGTGAAAAAATTGGATTTTGCTCGTATCCAGGCATATTTTGAGAACACCAATGAAGAGGTTGGTAATCCTGAATTGAGAATACAAGCTGTATCTCAAAGCTAGGTTTGTACACCAGACACAGGTACACATGGGACAGTGCAGGCTTCCTCTTCTAAAGCCTCGGATCTCCAGGACAGACATTTGGATCTCTCTGCTGCCATACATGATGATGTGTTCTTTGAACAAGGATCTTAACATTCACTATGTTAGTTTCTTAGGGCAGCTGTAACAAAGTACCACAAAAGAAATTGATTGTCTCACAATTCTGGAAGCCAGATGTCTGAGATAAGGTATCAGCAGGCTTGGTTCCTTCTATGGGCTGATTCTGTTCCAAGGCTCTTTCCAGCTCTTGGTGGTTTCTGAACAGCCATTGACCTTTCTCTGCATGTGGGTGCATCACCCCAATCTTTCCTTCATCTTCCCATTGTGTTCTCCTATGTGTATCTGTCTCTGTGTTCAAATTTCCCTTCTGCAGGACACTGTTGTGTTAGATTAGGTCCCCCCCTAATGACCTTGTCTTAATTTGATCATCTGCGAAGAACCTATTTCCAAATAAGATTATATTCATAAGTACTGGGGCTTCCCTGATAGCTCAGTTG
>SJYC01002104.1:0-18386 GCA_006408675.1 Madoqua kirkii
TCCAGTCTATTTTAGTTCGCTGATTCCTAAAATGTCGACATTCACTCTTGCCCTCTCCTGTTTGACCACTTCCAATTTGCCTAACATTCCAGGTTCCTGTGCAGTATTGCTCTTTATAGCATCGAACTTTGCTTCTATTATGTCACATCCACGACTGGGTGTTGTTTTTGCTTTGTCTCCATCTCGTCATTCTCTGTGGAGTTATTTCTCCACTGATCTCCAATAGCATATTGGGCAATTACCAACTTGAGAAGTTCATCTTTTAGTATCTTGTCATTTTGCCTTTTCATACTGTTCATGGGGTTCTCAAGGCAAGAATACTGAAGTGGTTTGCCATTCCCTTCTCCAGTGGACCACATTCTGTCAGACCTCTCCACCATGACCCGACTGTCTTGGGTGGCCCTACACACTATGGCTCATAGTGTCATTGAGTTAGACAACTAATCTGATCATTAATCCATGTGATCAGATTGGTTAGTTTTCTGTGATTGTGGTTTCAGTCTGTCTGCCCTCTTCTGGAGAAGGATAAGAGGTGTATGGGAGCTTCCTGATGGGAGAGACTGACTGAGTGAAAAACTGGGTCTTTCTGATGGGGGGGCCCATGCTCAGTAAATCTTTAATCCAATTTTCTATTGATGGGTGGAGCTGTGTTCCCTCCCTGTTATTTACCTTGGGCTGAACTATGGTGGACCAATGAAGGTAGTGGCGACCTCCTTCAAACAGTCCCATCCGTGCCCTGCTAGTGTACTGGATGTATGTACTATAGTGCCTATTACAGCCCTGAATATTCATTGAAAGGACTGATGCTGAAGCTGAAGCTCCAGTACTTTGGCCACCTCATGTGAAGAGTTGACTCACTGGAAAAGACTCTGATGCTGGGAGGGATTGGGGGCAGGAGGAGAAGGGGACAAAAGAGGATGAGATGGCTGGATGGCATCATCAACTTAACGGACATGAGTCTGAGCAAACTCCAGGAGTTAGGGAGCCTTGCATGCTACAGTCCATGGAGTCACAAAGAGTCAGACACAACTGAGGAAGTAAACAACAACAAATTACAGTGCTCAGCACTGTGTCTGGCTCAGATAAAGCATTCTCTGAATGGGAGTCAGCAGATTCCATGTTATTATTGTAGATGTTGTTAGTGTATCCCAGGACGTGGGGGTCTAGTGGGAAAGAGGCTGAGGAAAATAGAATGTATTCAGGGTATTTAATTTGAAACTGCTTTAGCCTTTATAGGTAAGATCACAGAGGAAAGGTGAGTCTTTGTTTCCATAGAATAAATTTGCCAGCTCTGTCTGAAAGCTTCCACCTTTTCAGTTAATGCTGACAACATCATGTACCCCATCAGGAACAGAGAACATAAATATGAGAGTAGGAAATTCCAGAGCAATGGAGAAATCCAGTTGTGGCTCATATGTATCCTCTCTGCTTGCTCCGTCACCTCCTTACTTTGTCTCATATTCTCTCTTCTCCTTCCCACTCCACCCCCATCTCTCTGCTTATTCACTTTGATTAGACTTTGGAAGACTTAAAATATCTTCCCTTTGAAAAGGGCCTGGCCTGGCCAATGATGTTTATAAGTCAACATTTAAGAATCACTTTCATTTATTAACAAGCTCCATCTTCCCTGGTGGCTCAGATGATAAAAGCGTCTGCCTACAATGCAGGAGACTCCCTGGGTCAATGTTCGATCCCTGGGTCAGGAAGATCCCCTGGAGAAGGAAATGGCAACCCACTCCAGTACTCTTGCCTGGAAAATCCCATAGACAGAGAAGTGTGGTAGGCTACAATCCATGTGGTCACAAAGAGTCACATGTGACTGAGCGACTTCACTTTCTTTGTTTCTTTCCATCTTCTAAGAAACTCCAGAGCCAGCCAAGTCAAGGTATATATATTTTTTAATATAAAAGAAGACTGAGGGCTGATAAAGCTTCAGAACAACACACAATAGATAACAGACCACCAGCTGGAGGGGCCAAGAGTGGGAAAAGTTGGTACATACTTGATTCAGATGTTAACCAAAGATTACTGATAGTCTGCTTAATCTGCAAAGGATTACCTTAACAGGAGTCAGACTGCCTCTTCTGACTTTTGTTTAACCATGGAATTTTTGAATAGTTGTGGGGCTGTGGACTGTGGGGCCCAATGAGAAGTGATCTGAGTGAAGGGTTCAGTTTGAGGGTTTTCTTGTTTTATTTGTTTGGGTTTTTGTTTTGTTTTTAGCATTTACTGGCTGAGAATCCCTTCCATGCGTCTGGGCCTTCCTGGTGCAGAAAGCACATTTATTTTTGGATCATTTCATTTGACATTCCCAGCAGTGGTGAGAGGCAGGCTGTCCAGGAGTCTCAAACCCTTGTTTACAGATGAGGAAACTAATACTCAGAGAATTATGATTTTTCAGGGTCAAATAATTAATACATGGCAGAGTTACAACTGCATTATTCAATTCTCTGCTATTAGGAGGGTTAACAATCCAGAGATAAAGACAATGTGATATGCTTAATATTGCTTAGCCATGCAGTGTCTGACCCTTAGCAGGGCCTCTAAAGGATTGGAAGGGTGGATAGATGTGTACGAATGGAGCTCCTGGAAGTTGGAAAGTGGGTCTTTTTCACTTTTGTAGACTTGGTGCCATTATTGTGCTTTGACATACAGGACCCACTTAATAAATATTTGTTGAAGGAACAATCCACTTACGTATGCCATATACTTTTGTACCAAGACAAGAGTTTGTGAAGCAGGTTAACTTTCTGAAGCTTTAAAGAATAGAAGAGGCTGGACTTCTCTGGTGGTACAGTGGATAAGAGTTTACCTGCCAGTGCAGAGGATGCAGGTTCATTCCCTTGTCCGAGAAGATTCCACATGCTACCGGCAACTAAAGCCCCTGTGCCACAACGACTGGAGCTCAAGTGCTCTAGGGACCGAGAGCCCCAACTGAGGAGAGCCTGTGCTGCAGCTGCTGAAGCCTGTGCACACAGCTAGAGTGGCCTCTGCTTGCTGCAGAGAAAGCCCATGCGCAGCAACAAAGACCTGATGGGACCAAAAAAATTATTAAAAAAGAGAATAGAAGGGGCTGAGAAATGCAGTGTGACTGTAATTATTATTATTTATTGACATATTATTCACTACACTTTGATGTAAAAAGACCTCCCATTCATTCATGTATTTATTCAACAAATATTATTGAGAGCCTGCTGAGTACTCAGTTCTGTTCTAGGTATTAGTGATATAACAGTAAACAAAAAAAGGTAAAGTCTCTGCTCTCATCAAAATCACCTTCTGTTTGGGAATGACAGAAAACAAGCAACTAAATAGACAACATTAATAATACTTAGAAAATCAAGCAAGTGAGGAAAGGAGAGGGTGATGCTGAAAGGGTTGCTGTTTTCTCCATGAAGGTCTCTCTGATGCTATGATATTTGAACAGAGACCCAAAATAAGTGGTGGGGTGAGTCATGAGGTGTTCCAGGGGAAAAGCATTTCAGGCAGAGGAAACAAACAGTGCAGAGACGCTGAGTCTGCTTGGAGGGTTTGAGGAATACGTAGGAGGCCAATGTGACTGGAAGGGAGTAAACGAGACAGACAGTTCCAAGAGATTAAAGGACTTTGAGCAGAAGAGCGATGGTCTCCCCAGACCTTCCTTGATTTAGCTCCCCAGTTATTGCCCACAGCTAAACCAGCAGCATGGCATGAGTACCAGGGCAAACAGATAGACAAGAACTATACACAAGGCTGCAATGACCCTATCCCTACCCAGCACTGGCTCCAGTTTGCTCACATTGACTACAAATGCTCATTCTAGGCCAGCTGTACCCATGGCTTGCCAAGACCTCAGTGGCTATCGCTGAGTGCTGTGAGGGCCTTGGCGGTCAAGTACGCCAAGCCGTTTAATCAAACTACAAATTCCGTCCGGCCGTAGTCTCAAGTGGTTGGCCTCCTAGTCCTAAATTCTCTCAGGTTTAACATTCTGTGATCTAACTTTGTAAACTGTAAATCTGTACTTAGATTTTTACTTTTTTTTTTTTTCAATAAAGAATAGGAAAGAATGGGTACATTAAAAGAACACTTTTTTCCCCAATAGACTTTATTTTTAGGACAGTTTTAGACTTTTAAAAATATTGTGAAGATAATTTAGAGAGTTCTCACATACCCTGCAGCTTCTCACATACCCTGCAGCCAGTTTCCTCTATTACTGACATTTTACATTAGTATGATATACTTTGCAATTATTGAACTAATATTGATCCACTAAAGTCCATAGTTCAGACAGATTGCTGTCGTCTTCTCTAATGTCTTTCTGTTCTAGGACACCACGTTGCATTCTCTCTCCTTAGGCTCCTCTTGGCTGTGAGCTTTCCTTGCTTGGTAACTTTGGGAGCTGCTTTTGTTGTTTTTTGTTTTGAGGATCTTTCAGTGCAGCATGTGGGATCTAGTTCACTGACCAGAAGTCAAGTGCAGGCCCCTACATTGGGAGTGTGGTATCTTAGCCACTGGCCCACCAGAAGTCCCAGCCTTGAGAGGTTTGAAGAGTACCAATCAGGGAGTTTTAGGAAGGCTCTCTGTAGAAATGTGTCTGGTATTTTTTCTCATGATTAGACTTGGGCTGTGGGTCTTGGGGCTCAAGATCACGGAGGTGCCCTTTCCTCGCATCATTAGCATCACACTGCTATCATGGTTTGTCACTGGTGACATTGCCCTGGGTCACCTGGCTGAGGTATGCTTGTCAGGTGTCTCCACGGTCCCCTTTTATATACACTACTCTTTGGAAGGACGTCCACACTTAGGAATAGAAAGTGTGCTCTCCTTCTTAGAATTAGACATTTCTCCAGGGAGTCCTGGTTCTTTTGATTGAAGAATGATATCAGAAATCAATATCCATTGCTACCAAAGTATTGTTGTTTCTCAGCCCTCTCAGCTGACAGAGCAAGGAAAAAAGAAAAAGAATATATATATATGTGTGTGTGAACACACACACTAACCTGTGTATAAATACATCTCTGTAGATATTTCTATATGTGTGTGATAAGCGACCCTATGGAATGTAGCCCACCAACCAGGCTCCTCTCTCCATGGAATTCTCCAGGCAAGAATACTGGAGTGGGTTGCCATGCCCTCCACCAGGCACGGAACCTACGTTTCCAGCACCTCCTGCGTTGGCAGGCAGGTTCTTTACCACTAGCAGCACCTGGGAAGCCCATTTCTGTATGTAACCATCTGTATTTATGTTGAAGTAGAAACATGAGCTCATTCTGATGTCTCCAACTCTAATCTATTACCATATGGATTCTTATAGCCTCCTCCCCTTACTTATCTGTACAAAGGTCTCCATGTGAAACAGCTTTATCAGTGAGAGTGCAGTGCTGATGTTCCTTTAGTCTTCCAGATTCCATTCATTTCCATGGAACCTACGTTTCCAGCACCTCCTGCGTTGGCAGGCAGGTTCTTTACCACTAGCAGCACCTGGGAAGCCCATTTCTGTATGTAACCATCTGTATTTATGTTGAAGTAGAAACATGAGCTCATTCTGATGTCTCCAACTCTAATCTATTACCATATGGATTCTTATAGCCTCCTCCCCTTACTTATCTGTACAAAGGTCTCCATGTGAAACAGCTTTATCAGTGAGAGTGCAGTGCTGATGTTCCTTTAGTCTTCCAGATTCCATTCATTTCCAAAGCTTCTTAGGCCAGCGCTTCTCCCCAGGCCTCTTCAGTGGGGTGGTTTTATATATTTATAATACAGTTAGACTCTCGTCACCATCTGCATTCCTTTCTGAGATCTGAAGGGCACACTTTTTAATTTACATTTCATCTCAGATGATAAGTCAATTTATTTTAGATAATAAATTTATAGAGAAAAATCACCATGAGAAACAAAATAGTCCAATCATACTTTCTCATTTTCCCAGGGTTGTTTTTTTTCAAAGTAATGTTCACGTTCTGTAAGTAATACATTAATACATGTTAAAGTCCCGTTTAATACTCTTCCAAGCCCAATTCCTCTGCTAGTGGTAAACGCTTTTCTTCATCTGAGATGTAATGTTTCTGTGCATGCTTTTCTCTTGCACTTGTAGCTGCATATATATATATACTGATAGAAAATGACTAATATTGCTATATATGTTTGAACATAAATGGTATCATACATGACTTCTGCAACTTGGTATTCTCCAGACTGTTCATCTTGGTTGTCTTTCAAGTCTGTGTATGGCTTTGTGCCTCGTGAATTTCATTGCATAGAATGGACATGTTGATTACAATCCTGGGGTTTTCCTCCTACTGTTACCAGCTATGCTGCAGGAACAGTCTTGTACATATGCAGTGTTTCCCCAGGAATTGCTGGGGCATAGAGATGCACATTTTATTGTAACAGCTACTGTCAAATTACCCATCAGCATATTCAAGTTAGAAAAAAAATCTTGTTCTATATTATGTGACTGAGAGGAGAGAGAAGAGGATCCAATTGCTAGTTTTTAATTTGTCTTAATGTTTCTCCCTGGAGAGTAGCAGCTATGGAGTAAGACCTATTGTGTGTTATTTAAAAGAACCTCATGCTGTGATGATTTCAATCATTTCTAAAATGTTAATAGTTAATTTATTAGAAGAGGGGCAGTGTGGTAGAGTGGTCTATCCACTCTCAGACACTGATTCTAAATAGATGCTGCAGCAGTTGTGTGAGTCTGCAGGAGCTCATTTGCTTGACAGGGGCCTGGAATGCCACAGTCACAGAAGAACCACAGATAGCAGATACCAGATGAGATTCTTCTCGGCCTCTCATAGGCTCCAGATGAGTAGGAAGGTCATGAGTTCATTCAGCCATCGTGGGCTAAAAGCTGGGCACTGGGATGCCTTTTTGCCTTCCAGTTATTCAGGCAGATTGGAAACGCCCAGAATGTCTCTGCAGAGATAACCACTGCATCTCTGAACCTTCCTTTCCTGTTTGATTGAGTGTATGTCGGACACCAAGCAAGAAGCCTGGCACAGAGGGGTCAGAGGTGAGGGTGGCATGCCGCTGCCATGGGCTTGCTCACAGCAGCTTCACCAGCTGTTACACTGACCCTCAGCTCCGCCTTGGTTTGCTTCCACTAAATGGCAAGTGAGACACTTTCTGTGCTGCCTGCAAGACTGGGGGTGTGTTAAGCATCCTAAAATAATGTGAGCAGTGGAGTCAATCTTTCTGCACGTGCCAGATGTGCATCGCTCCCAGCGGCACTCTCACAGCCTTCTTTGTGCTCCTGGAATTATTTCCCGGATGATTGGGAGTTAGGATGGATGTGTGCAAGCTAATAACGTGCTGTGCTGCCAGTTCATCAGAAATGGAAAAATTAAATTAAAAAGTTGCTCACCATGTTCCCATTCTGATTAATCAGAACCAGGTATGTGCATGCATTCAAAGAGCAGATTGCTCCAAAGAGGATACACTCACACAACTTATCAACCGTGGGAAGGCAGAGATGATGCCATCTGAGGATGAGATGAGGAAGGATTCAATCAGATTTTTTTTTTTAAGGTTTATGGAGCATCTTTCATTGCACACTAATTATTAGGTGCTTATTCTCCCAATAGTCCTGTAATTTGCCACAACTGACTCGAGTGGGGAATGCAGAAATGAACAGGATCTGGTTGTTTCCACTTAGAGATCTTTCCTAGCTTTTCTCAGAGCAAAGGAGATTTCTCTTCTTTGATCAATGGTCAAACAGTAAATTCTCTTTCTTTTCTCCTCAACACTGTATTCTCTATCTGGTTTGTCCTGTGTAGTGGACTGAACTGTGCACCCTAAGAAATAAACGCAAACCCTACCCACCCCCTGCCTATGAATGTGACCTGATTTGGAAATAGCATCTGCAAAAATAATTGAGTTAAGATGAGGTTGTATTGGATTAAGGTGGGCAGTAAACTCAAGAGAAAGGAGAGAAATGTTTGGAAAGAGGCACACAGGGAAGAAGGCCATGGGAACCCAGAGGCAAGAGATGGAAGTGGGGCAGGTGACACCGCAAATGGAGAGACAGGGAACAGATTCTCCCTCAAATTTTCCATAGGGAACCAACCCTGCCAGCAGTTTGCTTTCCGAACTCTGGCCAGTTGAGCTAGGAAAGAATAAATTCCTGTTGCTTTAAGACACAGTTTACCACACACAGTTTGTGGTATTTTGTTCCAGCAGTAGAAAACTAATACACCCTGTCTTTTGGTTCTCTTGAGAAAGGAGGTTTTAAACCGATATTCTGTTCCCATCAAAGAAAGACCCAGTCCCTCCCTGAGCAATGACTTTCACTTCCAAAATCTAGCCTATTTGGCAAGTACTGCTTCTCCTGTTCCTCCTGGCTTTGCAACAAAGTCAAGTGCCAATGGGGCAATTTTTATTTAAATCTCTTTAATTCTGTTTTGGTTTTTTTTTTTTAACTTAAAAAAAAATCCAAAACAATTGACCCATTTATCCTACCCCTTGTCTCTGTTTTCTGTATTTATGAGTTTGAGGTATATGTGTGTATACATATTTATATTTAGTCCCTTACATAGAGAAATCATATGATATTTCTCTTTGATTTATTTCACTGAGCATAATGCCCTCAAGGTCCAACTATGTTGTTGCAAATAGCAATATTTCATTCTTTTTTAAATTAAAAAAAAAAAAAAAAGATTCTCTAGTTGCAGCCTGTGGGCTTGGTTGCCCCATGGCATGTAGAATCCTAGTTCCCTGACCAAGAGTCAAACCTATGTTCCCTGCATTGCAAGACAGATTTTTGAACTCTGGACTACCAGGGAAATTCCTCATTCTTTTTCATGCTGAACAGTATTCTGTTATGTGTGTGTGTGTGTGTGTGTGTGTGTGTGTGTGTAAATATACACACTACAGTTTCTTTATCCATGTATCCATTGATGGATACTGAGAGTCGTTTCCATATCTTCAGTTCAGTTCAGTCAGTTGCTCAGTTGTGTCTGACTCTGCGACTCAATGAATCGCAACACGCCAGGCCCATCTCTCAGAGTTCACTCAGACTCACGTCCATCGAGTCCGTGATGCCATCCAGCCATCTCATCCTCAGTCGTCCCCTTCTCCTCCTGCCCCCAATCCCTCCCAGCATCAGAGTCTTTTCCAATGAGTCAACTCTTCGCATGAGGTGGCCAAAGTACTGGAGTTTCAGCTTTAGCATCATTCCTTCCAAAGAAATCCCAGGGCTGATCTCCTTCAGAATGGAGTGGATGGACCTCCTTGCAGTCCAAGGGACTCTCAAGAGTCTTCTCCAACACCACAGTTCAAAAGCATCCATTCTTCAGTGCTCAGCTTTCTTCACAGTCCAACTCTCACATCCATACATGACAACAGGAAAAACCATAGCCTTGACTAGACGGACCTTAGATGGCAAAGTAATGTCTCTGCTTTTGAATATACTATCTAGATTGGTCATAACTTTTCTTCCAAGGAGTGTCTTCTAATTTCATGGCTGCAGTCACCATCTGCCGTGATTCCATATCTTAGCTATTGTAAATAATGCTGCAGGGAAATGTACTTGTATCTTTTCAAGTTTGTGTTTTTATTTTATTCAGATAAATACCCAGAATTAGAATTACTGGATCATGTGGTAGTTCTATTTTTAATTTTTTGAGGCACCTCCATACTGTTTTCCTTAGTGGCTACCTCTCCATATCCTTACCAACACTCGTTATTTGTTATCTTTTTGATAACAGTCATTCTAACAGATATAATATCTCATTGTGGTTTTAATTTGCATTTCACTGGTGATAAATGAGGTAGAGCATCCTTTCATGTACCTGTTGCCCATATGTATGTCTTCTTTTGAGAAATGTCTGTTCAGATCCTCTGTCCATTTTGTAACCAGATTATGTGTTTTTCTGCTATTGGGTTGTATGTGTTCTTAATATATTTTGGACATTAACCCATTATCATATACATATGATCTGAAAATATGTTCCCCATTCAGCAAGTTGCCTTTTTATTCTCTTATTTCCTTTGCTTGTGGAAAGGTTTTTAGATTGATGTGGTCCCATTTGTTTATTTTTGCCTTTGATGTCAGATTGAAAAAAATCATCTCCAAAAGCTATGTCAAGGAGCTCACTGCCTATATTTTCTTCTACAGGTTCTGTGGTGTCAGGAATAACATTCAAATCTTTAATTCATTTGAATTGGTTTTTGTAGATAGTGTAAGATGTGGTCCCATTTCATTCTTTTGCATATCGCTGTCTGGTTCTCCCAATACCATTTTTAAAAAATAATTTTACTTACTTTTGGCTGTGCTGGGTCTTCACTGCTGTGAGGGTTTTTCTCTAGTTACCGTAAGTGGTGGCTACTCTCTAGTTGTGGTTCCAGGCCTTCTCATTGCTATGGCTTCTCTTGTTGCAGAGGACTAACTCTAGGGTGTGTGGACTTCAGTAGTTGTGGCTCCTGGGATCTAGAGCACAGGTTAATAGTTGTGACACCCAGGCTTAGTTGCCCCACAGCATATGGGAATCTTCTTGGACCAGGGATTAAACCTGTGTCTAATGCATTGGTAGGTGGATTCTTTACCACTGAGCCACCAGGAAAGCACCCCAACACCATTTATTAAAGAGACTATCTATTTCCTATTGTATATCCTTGGCCCCTTTGTTATAAATTAGTTGACTCTATATGCATGGATTTATTTCTAGGCTCTCTATTATGTTCCATTGAGCTATGTAATTTTTATACTAATACCACACTGCTTTAATTACTATAGCTTTGTATTATAGTTTAAAATTAATGAGCATGGCGCCTCCCCGCTTCGTTCTTCCTTCTCAGGGTTAGTTTGGCTATTCAGCTTCTTTTATGGTTTTATACAAAGTTTAGGACTATTTGTTCTGTTTCTGTAATGCCATGGTATTTTGATATGGATTGCATTGACTCTGTAGATGGCTTTTCATTTTCAGTCACTCAGTTGTGTCCAACTCTTTGCAACCCCATGGATTTATAGCCTGCCAGGCTCTCATTTTCCAGGCGAGATAGATTGTTTTGGGTGGTATGGACATTTTTATTTTTATTTTTTATTTATTTTCTGTGCTGAGTCTTAGTTACAGCACACAAGATCTTCTATCTTTGTTGCAGCTTTCAAGATCTTAGTTGTGGCATGTGATCTCTTAGTTGCAGCTTGTGGGATCTAGTTCCCTGACCAAGGATCAGACCCTGGCACCCTACACTGGGAGCATGAAGTCCTAGCCACTGACCACCAAAGAAGTCCTGGTATGGACATTTTCTTTATAATTTTATTGATGTTATTTGTTTTTGGCTGTGCTGAGTCTTTGTTGCTTCCTGGGCTTTTCTCTAGTTGCCGCAAGCTGAGGCTACTCTCAAGCTGCAGAGGCTTCTCTTATTGTGGAGCATGAACTCTGGACCACACAGGCTTCAGTAGTTGCAGCACATGGGCTCAGTGTGGACATTTGAACAATATGAATTCTTCCAGTCCACGAACAGGAATATCTGTTTATTTGCATTTTCTTCAATTTCTTTCACTTAAGTCATTATTTTCAATATTTCAGTCTTACTCTTCCTTGGTTAATTTATCCCTAGATTTTTTATTCATGTAGATGCAATTTGTCAGTGGAATTGTTATATTAATTTCTCTTTCTGATAGTGTATAATTAGTGTATAGAAATACAACAGGTTTTTGTGTATTGATCCTGAATGTTACTAAATGTATTAGTTCTAAGAGTTTTTGTGTCCACATGGCCACTGAAGTACTCTTTTGGCAGCCGATAGAATAGCTCAGTGGTGGAATGGACACATGAAGCCTATTCTGACCTCATGGCCCAGCTAACCAGTTCAGCATAATGGAGCTGCAGCCTGAAGGTGGAGCTAGAATCTACAAATGGCCAAACAGAAAGAGTGTTGACTTCCTCACTCTGCAGTGTTCACAGGGAGGAGGCTACCATGCTGGGGGCCATCCCTGTTTGTACCAACCTGAAACACATGGGCTTTGCCACAAAGCAAAACATGTAGGCTTGCGCATACAAGGTCCAGGACTTGGGTGGGCAACACAGTCCTAGGTTCTCTGTGGCCTCTTTCCCTCTGAATGGTGTTTTCCTTCAAAAGAGCCATTGAATCTTCCTTTAAAAAAAAACTCATAAAATTGTGGGATTTTAGAGCTGCAAAAGAACTGAGGTTTGATTTAGTTCAGCTTCCCACCCCATTTTGTTCATAATAGTGCTATTTGCCACTTGTTGAATAATAATATGAAATATTTATTGAATATGTACTGTGTGCCAGGAGATTTTCTAAGTGTACTGTGTATGTTAACATATTTGGCAATCACAGCAGAGCTTTGTAGGACTCTCGTTATTCCCAGCGTGTCAATGAGGAAACTGAGGCACATGGAGTAAAGGAACTTGCAGTAAGACAACTGGCAAGTGGCAGGATCAGGATTCACACCCAGGTTTGTGTAACTCTGAGCCCTCTTAGCCCCCTGTTTCACAGAAACCCCAACACAAAATTATATCCCCACTTCATGCAGCCAAAGAACAAGAGTATCAAGACTTTGGGCCAAGGTGCTGGAAAACAGGAAGTAGTTCTGTATCTTCTTAATACAGACCCAGCCCCAAACACGCGTGCATGTGCAGCACATGCGTGCTCTGTCCTGCTCTCTCAGTCTTCCACCTCTGCCTTCCTAGTGTTTGCGGATAGTCCAGTGTCCGTGGCTGGATTAAAATGCATTTTGAAGTCACTATGAAGTGACTTCATTTGTATGATGAATGTTACCCAGGGCACGTGTGGGTGTCTCCTCTCTCGCCAGGGCTAACCAACCGCCCAGGGGCCAGATAAAGAATGGGGCAGGAAGGCTACTACTTTCTGAAGCCACATCCTGGCCGTGCCATTCAGCACCCAGAGGCTTGGGTTGTTGTGGTCGTTGCTGTCCGTGCTATTGGGTGGGTAAAGGGTCTCCTTGCTGAGGATTTCTGCAGGGTCAGAACCTGAACAGAGAAGCCATGTGTATGAAGGAAAGGTTTCCGTAGCCCAAGAGAATGAAGAGGCCACAGGGAGGAAGTGAAACAAGTGGCTTTGCCCAAGTGGAGGGAAGCAGGGCTGCCCAGGCGGCCTCACCAGAGTTGGCTTTGGCTCTGTCAGACAGGTGGACAGCGGCCGGGGACTGCCCAATGGATGCCCGAAAGGCACTGGCTCCTCTGAGGCAAAGAGAAGGTGCCTGGATGCTAACTCAGAAAAGGGCTGTGTTGACTGTACCCATTCAGGTCTGCACTCTGCATATGCTAATTAACCACCTGCACTGTGGATAACTACCCGAAGAAGGAACTGTGGTCCAAGGGCTGTACCAAGATCAAGATGTCAGGCTTCCTGAGTGGTGTTCAGGCTCTTTAAAGAAGTGGATTCCAGGTTTCAGATTCCAGCCCATACCTCCAGGTTTCTTATAGCTTAAGGATTCAATTCTTAATTCAATTAAGAATTCAATTCTTAATTTCAGCTTTGGTAGTTATAGAGCCAGAGGACTTTTAAGAGGTTATCCAGCACCCTGGCTTTTGGGAGACTCCAGAATTTGGGACACAGTTGAAGAGGGGCTCCTTTCCTAGTCTCCCTGGCAGCCCGGTCTTTGAGCATAATCTTAGCCAGACCTTTTATGATGGCTCTCTCTGTTCACTACTGCTTGCTGAAAAGCAGAAATCTGCTTCAAAAGCACTGTGCACTCCTTATGTAATTGGCTTTTCTGTCATTTGTGGGGTTTTAGTTTGTCTTTTGTCTGTGAAGCTGCCAAATCCTGACTCTTCCTGTCTCCACCAAAAGTTCCAGGTATACCCTGATTTAAATACATAAGATTTGCCCAAAATGTAGTCTAATCATTCCTAGACTTAGTCACCCTTTCTGAGAAGGTCTGGACCCCTGACCAGTATCCACTGTACCTGCTCCTGCTCCAGGCTGAGCAGAAGCCCTGGGCTACCTCTCTGGTGTGTCTGTTTTGGCCATAAGCATCTTGGCTGTAGATATCTTTGTTTGCCACAGGCATTTTCATTGCACACATTTTCACTGCATATCTCATTGGCTGTAATAGCAATATTGAATAACAGAAACTAAAAGAGAAACATTTAAAAAACATAGTGAAACAAAAAATGAGAATTAACAAACAAAAACAAATTAAAGTCTTTATTGTGAAATACAAAATATTTCAATACATTTTTTTCTTTATCTTTGGCTTCACTGGGTCTTCATTGCTATGCAGGCTTTTCTCTAGTTGTGGGAAGCGGGGAGCTACTCTTTAGTTGTGGTGCATGGATTTCTCCTTGTGGTGGCTTCTCTTGTGGAGAATAGGCTCTAGGCACTCAGGCTTCAGTAGTTGAAGAGGTGGGCTCAGAAGTTGCACCTCGCAAGCTCTAGAGCGTTGACTCACCATCTGTGGTTCAAGAGCTTCGTTGGTCCAAGGCAGGTGGAAACCTCACGGATCAGGGATGAAATCCGTGTTCTTTGCATTGGCAGGCAGATTCTTATCCACCATACCACCAGGGAAATCCCTGAATACATTCTCATGACATGGAGAAGGCAATGGCACGCCACTCCAGTACTCTTGCCTGGAAAGTCCCACGGATGGAGGAGCCTGGTAGGCTGCAGTCCATGGGGTCACTAAGAGTCGGACACGACTGAACGACTTTACTTTCACTTTTCACTTTCATGCATTGGAGAAGGAAGTGGCAGCACACTCCAGTGTTCTTGCCTGGAGAATCCCAGGGACAGGGAAGCCTGGTGGGCTGCCGTCTCTGGGGTCACACAGAGTTGGCCACGACTGAAGTGACTTAGCAGCAGCAGCAGCAGCAGCAGTCGTTGACTCACCATCTGTGGTTCAAGAGCTTCGTTGGTCCAAGGCAGGTGGAAACCTCACGGATCAGGGATGAAATCCGTGTTCTTTGCATTGGCAGGCAGATTCTTATCCACCATACCACCAGGGAAATCCCTGAATACATTCTCATGACATGGAGAAGGCAATGGCACGCCACTCCAGTACTCTTGCCTGGAAAGTCCCACGGATGGAGGAGCCTGGTAGGCTGCAGTCCATGGGGTCACTAAGAGTCGGACACGACTGAACGACTTTACTTTCACTTTTCACTTTCATGCATTGGAGAAGGAAGTGGCAGCACACTCCAGTGTTCTTGCCTGGAGAATCCCAGGGACAGGGAAGCCTGGTGGGCTGCCGTCTCTGGGGTCACACAGAGTTGGCCACGACTGAAGTGACTTAGCAGCAGCAGCAGCAGCAGCAGATTCATGGCAATATTGCACAAGTAACTGATTTTATTTTGTGGGTTGTACATAAGCACTTGTCTTCCAAGTCTTTCATTCACTTTATTTTAATTTAATATTCATTTATTTAGTTATGCCAGGCCATAGTTCCAGCTCTCTGGATCTTTATTTGTGGCATACGAATTCTTAGTTGCAGCATGTGGAATTTAGTTCCCTGACCAGGGATCAAACCCAGGCCCCTTGCAGTGGAAGCGCAGAGTCTTAGCCACTGGACCACCAGGGAAGTCCCTTAACAGTATTTTATACTTTGTTGTTGTTGATTATTCTCCTCACTCAGCATCACATTTTTTCTGTTTCACTATAATTTCTTCCTTCATTGAGCCAGGTGTCAGTTTCCATATACTAGGATGCACATTGGTGACTGAGCTCTGTGTTGCCTTGTGAAAACCTCCCACCATTGTGTATTCTTGGTGTCTTGTCACTTGCCCTTGACAGACGTTCCAGGGTTCTGTGGGAAACGTGGCTTAGACTCTGTGCCTTCAAATCACTGGAGGATTTGCAAACTAATACGTTATCATTTTCTAGTAGTCTGCAGTCAGGTTTGCCCTCTGTTATTTCACACTTTCCCGTAAGTTTTATCACCATATTTTCTATTGAGTCAATATACATAGTGCTTCTCATTCACCATTTTAAGACCACATGTCTACTGTTCACGGTATAGACCATTATGAGAGCTAAGATTTATGCAATGTAAGAATAGGAGTCCTGCATCAGTGGAGAAGTGAAACCAAACTGTCAGGCTAAACTGTCAGCCAATTATTTTATCTTCTAAGGCAAAATTGCCTTACGGCCAATTAGTTCTGCAGTGAAAATGCAGCGAAGATGCTTGCAAAGAATGTTCCTAGCTCCCTTCTCTAGGGTTCAGCTATTGCCACGGGCTTTTGAATCCTAACCTAGGGAACCAAGAGACAAGGTGGTGCCTGAGTTTAGGAAACTAGAACAACCCACAGCCCCGGGTAGCAGTTTTGTAGTGGAAGCTCTTTAACCTACAAGGCCTTCACAGTTGTCTGGATTAATGACAGTAAAAACTACCCATGTCCTTGGAGGGAGGGAGCCTCTCAAGTCTTCAGAGGAGGGGGAGGGTCTACCCCCCTGGGTGCTCACGGACTGAATGTGGGAGAAGGGTGTTCCTCAGAGAAAAATCAAGAACTGTTAGTGGAAGAAGAAATGGGATGGGGTGGGGGACTGAATTTCGAAAAGGCCAAAATGCCAAACATTCTCCCTAGCTAGCCACTCCTTTTTGTCTTTGCTGAGCTTCCTTTCACTAATCTGTCCTTCAGCTACTGATTACCAAAGAAAAGAAGAATCTCTCTGTCATAGTGGGGAGTGCTCATGGCCTGGCGACTGTTACAGCTTGCTCTGTGTTACAGTCTCGCTCATTCTGAAAGCTGGAGGTAATATGGAAACGCAGTAGGCAACCTCATTCCTGGCTTCCATTCATCATCTGCTGTGATGTCTTTCATACCTGGAGCTGGTGCTTCTTCGCTCAATCTGGAGACTGTCCTGCGAGACCAACCCTTTCTCCCCATTCGCATTCCTGTGCTACAGCCTTCCTTCTGCTCTGGACTTCCTGTTCTATTTTTGAACAGTCAGAGCCTGGACACATGCCTTGGCAGACTCAGAGCCCCTGTGAATGGTAAGCATCCAGCCTGAATACCTGCCCTGCACTGAGTGCCCTGGGTTTGCCCCAAGTGCAAGGTGGTTGCTCACCTCCCATCAGCTGTCACCCTCCACCCTCCCAGCCTGGCTGGACACATTTTCTCCTCCTGCTGTCAGCTGTTGAAATGCAAACTGTGTGTGAAGAGGTGTTTCCTTGCCTGGGAGATTCCAGAGTTTATAGGTCTGTGCCTCACTGGGGTGCCCTCAGCAACCACACCAGAAGGTAACTGAGGCCCTGCCTTTTTGGAACAGTGAGTCGAGCACACAGTGTTGTAGCTTCCTTAAATCTTCTTCAGTCCTGTCCGCCCAGAGGGTGGAGGCGGATTCCAATTTCTATGGGTTTTTCTGATCACTTAGCACATGCCAGGTGGCACACAGGAACCCAGAATCTGGGCCACACTTTCTGTCTCTAATCCAAACAAGAACCTCTGCAAAATGTACTGCACTTCCCATGGGTGCTCGAGCTGGACCCGTGTGGGTAGGTGCCCACGTGAATGTTCTTCCCTGTGAGTGGCGTCCCGCTACAGATTACCTGGGAGAGCATGGGGACTGCCTAGCTCAGGGACAGGACTCGTTCTAAGAGGTCACCTTGTCATTGTATCTATGTCTGGTGCTTTGTTGTTCCTGCTGTTGTTTTAAAAGGGGTGCTGTGATTAGTTGCTTAGTCGTGTCCGACTCTTTGCGACCCCACGGAGTGTAGCCCACAGGCTCCTCTGTCCATGGGGCTTCTCCAGGCAAGAATACTAGAGTAGATTGCCATGCCCTCCTCCAGGGGATCTTCCCAACCCAGGGATCGAACCCAGGTCTCCTGCATTGCAGGCCGATTCGTTACCATCTGAGCCACCAGGGAAGCCCAAGGATACTGGAGTGGGTAGCCTATCCCTTCTCCAGGGGAACTTCCTGACCCAGGAATCAAACTGGGGTCTCCTGCATCTCAGGCAGATTCTTTACTAGCTGAGCTACCTGGGAAAGGGAGAAGTTTCAAAATGAGAGTTGTAGGATCAGCTTGGGTAATAAAGAATTTTTTATCAGATTTAATCTTTACCTCCCCACCATGTCCTTTCCTTCATCATGAAAAGATTTTTAATGCATGATGACATTAACCATTTCGTGGTTTTAAATCTTACAAAGAAAAAACTATCATTTTCAACTCCTAATTTTCAGTTACTTATATTTTTATATTCTATTATAAAAAATCTTAGAGATTAATGACAAAAGACATATACTAAAGAATGGGTATGAATATACAGTTCATAAAAACAAATTCATGTGACCAAGTATGAAAAATGTTCAACCTCACTGATAAATATTAAACTAATGTTTTTCACTTATAAAAATGGCAAAAGTTGATAAATTAATAGTACCCACTGTTAGTGATAAATAAAGGAAACAGACTCTTTGGAGTTGGTGGATATGTAAGTAGGGGCTCCCTTTCTGCCAGGCATTTGACTACATGTATCAAG
>SJYC01002105.1:0-18537 GCA_006408675.1 Madoqua kirkii
CATTCACTACAGAATTATCTATAATAGCAAAATTTGGAACCAGTAGGAATGTCAAACAGTAAAGGCTGTTAGACTATGAAGTAGACCTCTAAAAATATTTTTTAATATTTCATGACAAAGAAATTTCATGATAGGAAAAAAAGAGCATTTAACAGGGAAGCCCAGTAGATTTTGCAGAAAAACCCAAATGATGTTTTTGGCCAACACAATATAAAGTGCTCAGTACAGTCATATTTTTAAAAAAATATGCATGTACATGTATCTTTAAACAAAAAATGTAGTAGTTATGGGTAATTTTTATTTTCTTCCGCATTCATACCTGAATTTTCTGAATTCTTTATTACATACTCATAGCTTATATAATTAGATTTTTTTGTCTTAATGAATGGATAACTTGATAGCTGTGCCAGAGTTAAGGTTCCTGAGAACCTACTTTGGAGTTTTAAGAGTTTGGATTTTTTTCTGGACCAAAATCTAAAAGGATCAGAAAAGAGTTGAGCTCCCATGCAAAGCAGAGTAACTACCTTCATAAAGATCCCCAAATCCTAAAGGGAATAAGGAAAAAATGAGGTCTGCTTAGGTTTTCATTTTGCCACCTGGACCCATTCATTGAGAATTTGAAGGCTAACTACTTACATGTCATAGTGGGATTTTAATTTATGTAATGAAGCTATTATTATTATTCTTTATCTTTAAAATAAAAAACCTTTAAATTCTGCTTGTTATCTCCTTCTCCTAATTGAAAAGCGTACTTGATGGTGGTTTAGGGATGGCATCATTGTTCCCTGAGGCTCCCTTCTTCCTCTCCCATATCCTTTCTTGTTTCTTCTCCTTCCTCCTTTTTGGGGAAAGGAGGGATCCCTTTGCCTTACCTGTGCCTTAAGCCTGCTGGTGTCTGGTTGGGGTACTCCAGCCCCAGCAGAGATATGAGGGCTACAGGGCTGGAGATGGCTGGTTTGGCCCAGAAAGGACTGGGGTCACCGTTGCAGTATTTGGTCTGTGCTTGGAGCTGGGTTTTTTTGCATCGTTATATCTGCTCCACCTCTGGGATATGGATTTGTGTCTGTTTTCTGATAGACATGCCAGTGGTGACTTCCTTCTGGCCTGCCAGGTTAGTCAGGTAATAGAGATGAAACAGGGCCAGTGCTTAAAAGTGAATTTCTGCCATTCTCAAGGGAGTACTTCCTTCCTCACCACCCTTGGAATTAGAACCCTCAACAATACTGGGCACCTGGGTTCCACGTGGGTGTTGATGTAATGCCTTTAGGCATTGTTTAGATAGCTCACCTCTCTAGTTATCCAAGACCATAGCACCCAGGATTAAGATCAAGATTAAGGATTCAGTTATCCTTAATCTTTCTGAAAACCGGTCTCAGTTTGGTCACCAAAGGGACTCAGGATTCATACTTTTGTAAAGTGAAAGTTGCTCAGTTGTGTCTGACTCTTTGCAACCCCATGGACTATACAGTCCATGGAATTTTCTAAGCCAGGATTCTGGAGTGGGTAGCCTTTCCCTTGTCCAGGGGATCTTCCCAACCCAGGGACTGAACCCAGGTCTCCTGCCTTGCAGGCGGATTTTTTCCCAGTTTAGCCACAAAGGAAGCCCAAGAATATTGGAATGGGTAGCCTATCCCTTCTTGAGGGGATCTTCCTGACCCAGAAATCAGACCATGGTCTCCAGCATTGCAGGCAAATTCTTTTACCAACTGAGCTATCAGGGAAGCCCCAAAAGTGAAAGTGAAGGTAGCTGTCTTGTCCGACTCTTTGTGACCCCATGGACCGTCCATGGAATTCTCCAGGCCAGAATACTGGAGTGGGTAGCCTTTCCCTTCTCCAGGGGATCTTCCCAACCCAGGGATCGAACCCAGGTCTCCTCCCTTGCAGGTGGGTTCTTTATCAGCTTAGCCACAAAAGGAAGCCCAAGAATACTGGATTGGGTAGCCTGTCCCTTCTCCAGTACATCTTCCTGACCCAGGAATAAAACCAGGGTCTCCTGCATTGCAGGCAGATTCTTTACCAGCTGAACTACCAGGGAAGCCATACTACTGTAAAGCATGATGCAAAAGGACATACATTTTAGAAGACTGGGAAGCTCTGAGGAACCACTGGGGCTGCCCATCACAGAGCATTTCCTGGGTTTAGATATGAGGGCAGTGTACTTTACCTAGTTATCTTACCCAGGTGACCACATGAACTCTAGAAGTTAGATATTACATTCCGTTCTCCACGTGAGGAATAAAGGAGCCTTAGAGAAATTGTTATTTGTCCAAAGTTTCCAAACTGACACCTGCTGCTGGAGCCAGGTTTTGAACCCATGCCTATTCCTTCTGGCATGCCAGGCTGGCTCATGGAGCATTGGGCTAAGCCGAGAAATCTATAGTTAGAGTTTCACTTGTGGTATTACTATCAGCCTGGGCTGGAAAATAAGTTTCCATCAGGTTTGCTTCTGACACAGGCTTCTCAGACTTCACCGTTTGGCAGATTGGCCAGGAGAGCTCGTAAAGTGCAGATCTGGGGTCGGTGAGACGGTTTGCTGTCAGTGGTGCTGATGCTCAGGGCACACACCCGAGGCCTCCACCTGGAATAATGCCGCCTTCGGTATGGAGGCAGGCAAAGGCTCCTGGGTGCAGAATTTGGATTTAAGTTCTGATCCTGCCAATTAGAAGGTGACTTGGGCAAGCTGCTTACTCTCTCTGGACTTGCTTACTCATCTTGAAAATAAGGATTTAAATGGCTGCTACTTCTTAGAGTTGTGAGGATTAGATGAGATAAGCCATGTGAAGTACTTACAATCAATAGTTCTTAATCAGTTCTTAATCAGGATTTGCTTTTGTTAGTAGCACATGGAGCCACAGGATGAAGGGAAGTGCTGCGGCCTTTGAGTCAAGAGGTGTGAGATCCTATCTAGGTCTCTTCTGTAAGCCCCAATTCTCCCGGGGGGAGGAGAGGTCTGCAGAGCCCTCGTTTGCCTCTGGGCGGAAGGGTTAATGTGTACCTGGATAGTTTCTTGCTGTGGGGACCAGTAAGTCTCTTGGATCCCAGGGCTTACCCTAGAAGGCCTCTGGGACCTCCTGACAGGTGTCCTGAGGATGCACATGTGATCTCCAGGGCCCACACCAGACAGCATGGATAGCATGCAGTTAGCACATGCTGTTGGCCCTCTGGAGTCCTCTTCTGCCCTTGAGCCCTGAGTCGCCCTTATGGCCACTGTGCCTGCTACAGTTTAAGGGCCTCAGATTCTGCTTCCTTTTCATTGCAGCTGTTTATTAAATTTCTATCTAGGATGCTGTATGATCTCATATCATTTGGAAAGGAAGACAGAGGCACTGGCGCTTGTCCTCAGGGTCTCCTCTGTAGTGGCCTCCGCCGCTTCGTCCATTCATTCCTCTAGCACCTTGGGCTCTGGAGCAGACGTGTACAGTGCAGTCGTTCCCCTCAGAGTCCGGCTGCAGCACCCTGTTCTGTGACAGGAACACAGTAATTCAGAGCCTTCCTGCACTAAGTGTGGTTCCTGGGTCAGCCACATCAGCATCACCAGGCCCCAGCCCTGTCTGTTTGAAGATGCACTGATTATGATTCAGATATGGTAAGGCCAACAGATCAGGAGATAATTGCCACTGAAAAGGCACTTTGTTATTCACAGTCCCCAAGAGCCATGGCATGCTATGTCACCCAGGGCCTCCTGGGTCAGTCAGGAGGCAGAGGTTGTGGGGAAAACATGAGCAAGGGCCTTTATTTTAGTTTCCATGGAAAGGAACAGGTGAAGCAGAGTAAGGAAGATTATGACTGGTTCTGGGGTGCAGGGGCTGCCTCCAGTTGTCTGGTACCTGACCCTGGGGTGATTAGGGCAGGGGAACAGCGGCCTGGAAGGTAGGATTGGTTGTGAGAGGAGAGAGGAGGGAACTTTGGATTTGTCAGTTTGCATACTAAAAGTGCACTTGCAGGTAAGGCCTTTCCTATCTTTAGAAATTGACCAGCCAGCATTGGCAAGCCCTTAAGATGTCAGAACATCAGAAATACAGAAGAATAAAAAGGCATGACTAATGCACTGACCTACGGAATCAGAATCTGTATTTTAACAAGACCCTGTATGGCTTGAGAAGCACTCACATAGGACACTCTGACAGTCTGAACTGGGTTCCCTAAGAACAGCAGATGTCCTAAGCCATTCTTTGTACAAGTAGGGATGATGACTTTGCATTTGTGAGACTAGGTACCTTAAAAGAAGGCTGACATCTTGAATGGACGGCTACAAGAAGAATCTCTGAAAACATTAGCAGTGCCTACCATTTCCTGGGCTTATGCTTAATAATATTCTTTCGATTGTCAATAATGGTTTTTGTAGCAGCCACAGATACTGTCCAAACAGATATGGTATTACCTTCCATAACAGAACTGATTTAAAAGGAGGGAACTTACTACCCAATCAGTGGGTGGAGATAAAAACCAGTATTTTTATCCCATTTTTACAGTGGGAAAACTGGTCATTAAATTTTCCAGTGAAAGCCTGGCTTTCCATACCCTCAAATGAGTAGTATGTCAGTTCCTTTTCATGGGGCATTAGTTTCTTTGGAGTGACCAGTTATCTCTTCAGGTGACCAGTTGTTGTCATCATTGTTGTTCATTTGCTCAGTTCAGTTCAGTTGCTCAGTCGTGTCCGACTCTTTGCAACCCCATGGACTGCAGCAGGCCAGGCCTCCCTGTCCATCACCAACTCCCGGAGTTCACTCAGACTCACGTCCATCGAGTCCGTGATGCCATCCAGCCATCTCATCCTCTGTCATCCCCTTCTCCTCTTGCCCCCAATCCCTCCCAGCATCAGAGTCTTTTCCAGTGAGTCAACTCTTCCATGAAGTAGCCGAAGTATTGGAGTTTCAGCTTCAGCATCAGTCCTTCCAATGAATAGTCAGGACTGATTTCTTTTAGGATTGACTGGTTGGATCCCCTTGCAATCCAAGGGACTCTCAAGAGTCTTCTCTGACACCACAGTTCAAAAGGATCAATTCTTTGGCGCTCAGCTTTCTTCACAGTCCAACTCTCACATCCATTCATGATCACTGGAAAAACTATAGCCTTGACTAGATGGACCTTAGTTGGCAAAGTAATGTCTCTGATTTTGAATAGCCTATCTAGCTCAGTCATGTCCAATTCTGTGCAATCCCATGGACTGCAACATACCAGGCTTCCCTGTCCTTCACTGTATCGCAGAGTTTGTTCAGACTTATGTCCGTTGAGTCACTGATGCCATCCAACCATTTCATCCTCTGCTTCTGCCTTCTCCTCCTGCCCTCAGTCTTTCCTAGCATCAGGGTCTTTTCCAGTGAATTGACTGTTGATGTCAGATAGCCAAAGTTTGGGGGCTTCAGCTTCAGCATCAGTCCTTCCAATGAATATTCAGGGTTGATTTCCTTTAGGATGGACTGGTTTGATCTCCTTACAGTCCAAGGATCTCTCAAGAGTTTTCTCCAATACCACAATTCGAAAACATCAGTTCTTTGGCTCTCAGCCTTCTTTACAGTCCAGCTCTCACATCCGTATGTGACTATGGGAAAAACCACAGCAGGTGACCAGTACAACTGACATTTGTCATCACACACAGAAACTCTTCTGGAAGGAGCCCTGATTGCCCTACTCCACTTGGAGAAGAGGCAGTGAGTGTATCAGGAAAGAGTAGAGCTAGATGGGGATGCTGCTTAGAGATGCAGTGCGTGGGCATAACGGGACCTTTGAAATCGTTGAGTCACATCCCTCATTTTAAAGATGAGGACTCTGAGGCCAAGATGGTAGCAGGAGGCTCTGTGACTCCTCGATGCAGGGACAGGGCAGGACCCAGGCTCCCGGGTCCAGGCCAGCATCCCTAGCACGTGCCGTGGAGTTTTCCCCTCCACCCTGCACCACTTTTACAGAGTGCCTCCTGGCTTCTAGATCAGAGCCCAGACAGACACCTCATGCCCAGTCTGGTGGCGCTGACAATGCAGCTGGTGTTTTATTTCTCCGATTTATTTATTTATACCCAGCCTTGTTGCAAAAGGAGTTAGGGCTGCTTGTAAAGTTGCAAACAACAGAGTGAGATAAAGTAAATTTAAAACAAGTGAGAAAGATAAGACAGAGGAATAAGTAGCTTCTCAGCAGCAATTGCCCATTGCCACCCTGCTAGGGCTGTTGACCGTATAGCTGTTAAATGGGCGCAGTTGGCACTGGGTCTTGTGTCCCTGGCTCCTCTGCCTGGCACCTTGGCAGAGCATTCTCCCTGGCTGGCTGTAGAACTTTTCCCCTTTGGTGGTTGAGATGCCCTTGAAGGTCACTCCGAGGGACTGGGAAGTTCTCCACAGCGGGTCCCATTTGCAGGATGTGACACGGTGACGATGGTGACAATGACAGGGCGGCTGTTGTTGCCAGTGCTCTGTTAACCTGGGCAAGGGAGGAGAGCTGGCTGGCACGTGAGATCTCCCACCCCTAGGGCTTTCCAGAATCAGTGGCCTTCTTGGCCCCTTTGTTTTGCAGACCCCTGCAAGCTGAGAGGACAGTGAGTGCAGCTGGGGTTTCAGAGCTGTTGCTCAGGCTTTCCCCCGCTCCCTTTGTCCCTTTTGCACTCTTTTGACCTCTGTTCAAGCTCCCATCTGTCAGTTCTGTGAGGCCAGCTCCCTCACTACCCCGACTTCTTCTTTTGGGGCCCCCAGGCATCCTCCTCACTCTCAGGACTTCCGCTTTCTCCTACAGACAGGCTGTGGTCTGAGTATCCTTTGTTTTCAGGTGCTCTGACTCCCTGGTCCTTGTCCCCACCCATCCTTGGTTTGGGTGGACTCTGCAGTCCCTTCCAAGACTTTCCTCCTGCAAAGTGAATGAAAGCTAAGAACACAGGGAATCCCAGTACTCACAGTTCCTCTCAGCCCTAGGAATGCTCGGAACTGTGTCATTATCATTGCTTGGATCAGAGGCGCTAAATCCTCTGCAGTGCATGGGACAATTCCACCCAGGGAGGACTTGTCCCGCCAAAAATGCCAGGTGCATCCCTGCTGATAAACACTGATAAGAATTCAGAGATGCCTAAATATTTGCAGTTGTACAGTAGCATCAGAAGAGCCACACTGCAGATTTCTTGATTTGTGCCCAAGGGTTTAGTGGGAGGAAATTACTAACTTATTTTTATCTACACAGTGTGGTCAGAAGGCATTACATTCTGAAGGGTCATGCTATGCTGGGAATTGTTTATTTCATTAGGCTGAAGTCCTATGGTTGGCTCACCCTGTGTTGGCCTGCATCTGGGACCTGCTAACTTCTTGGCTTAGATGGGCACTCGAAGCCAGAGAGAGCCCCGTGAGCTACCAGTGCAGCCTGTCACGTGGGTGCTGTCAGATCTCCCCAAGCCCCCGACAGGAGGCCAGTGGCTGGCCCAGCATTAGAGAGTGGGATCTGGCTGCAGTGAGAAAATTTTTCAGAGGTTTTATTCTGTAACAGGCAAAGGAGTTGAGCACTCAGAGTTAAATGGTCTATTGCCTCTCATAAACCCACCATCATTCCCTTAGGCTTCAAAAATGATTTTTGAGCCCACTGGCTAAAAGAAGTAATTAAAGTTAGCTAGCCTTCAGACCTCTGGAAACTGGTGGCCCGCTGATCCCTGTGTTTTCTCGCGCTTCACTGTGGGTTGGCTAATTATTTCCTGATTTATCCATTCATTATCTAACACACTTTGAGTGCCTGCTGCAGGCCAGTACTAAGGCAAGGTCCTGACTTCTTGGCTTTTTCTGGCGCGGTGGAAGAGGGAGGCAGGTCCGTCAGTGGCTTGAGAGCCAGGTGCCAGGTGTGGGCAGCGTGCCGGGAGCATGGAGGAGGGACTCCTGTGAGACCTGGCAGGGATACAAGGTGACTGGGCACTCCAGGGTATCCCAAATGTGGCTATGTTTGAACTGGGTCTTGAAAAAAAAAAAACCCACAGAGTTAGCCAAGGGCAAGAACAGAAGGGTGGACAAGCATTCCAGGGAGGGAACGCTGTGCACCAAATCCCAGAGACAGCAACAAAGACTGTCAGTGGTCCAGTGGCTGGGGGGCAGGGTGCCGCAGGGGGAGGGATAAGTCTAGCACCTGGGGTCCCTGGAGACCAGGGGAGCTGAGATAGATTCTGCTGTAGCTCAAAGACAGGAGAGGCCATTCGACATCCCCTCAGTGCCACGTGTCAATCAAAATAATTAAAAGCAGAAGAACCGGAAAGCTGGTTCATATATCCCAACATCCATTCAGCTTTTTCCCCAAGAAGAAACTTTTGATAAAATAAGGTGAAGTGCCAAAAAGATGTGTGTTCAATAGGATGACATAAAGTAAGTAGAATAAAAGTAGGTTAAAAAAGAAAAAGAAAAGGGAGAGAAAAGTAAAGGAAAAAAAAAAAAAACCCTCCAAAACTGAGTGATGGCCAGCTCTGGGTAGCAGTGACTACTTGGAGTCAGACTCTGACTTTACTAACTCAAGTTTTGACCTCTCTGGACTTTGATTTCCTCATCTGAATGCTGGGTTAATAATACCAGTCTCATCACATTTTCTGTGAGGATTAATGTAATCCCAGTGGTTTTTACCACTAGTTTATTTATTGCTTTTTAAAGTATTAACTTAACCCAGGGCAAGCAGTAGATTATGGTTTTTGAGGATTAGTTGTCATTCGTGGAATAAAGAACAGTCACAGCTTAGAGCTAGTAAAATAGATTCTAGAAATGACAGAATTTCTATTCACTTATTTATTCACTGGATAAATATCCATCACACACTTTTCTGTTTCTATTTTTTGGCCGCATTGCATCTTCACTGTAGCACACTGGTGTCTCTAGTTGTGGCGTGCAAGCTTCTCTAATTGCAGCAGGTGAGATCTTAGTTCCCCAACCAGAGATCGAACCCCGGGTTCCCTGCATTGGAAGCGCAGAGTCTTATCCCCTAGACTACCGAGAAAGTCCCCCATCACACACTTTCTATGAGCAGGCACTGTGTGAGGCTAAGGACTAGAAGAGTGAACAAGACACATCTTTGCTTTCAGGAAACTCCTAACCTGGTGAAGAGGACCAGGTATTTAGGGATCCTGTGCTGAAACTTGTGTGAGCCCCCACTAGCAGCTTGTTTGGACTGAGCTGAGCCGGTTTGGCCACGCAACAGTTGCCCCTGTAGAAGGTTGAGGTGGTGAAGCTTCTGCTCCCACAGCCTCACCACCAGGTGGTAATGAAGGCAAGTGTTAGACTGAAGTCTGCTGCAGAGACAGACAGTTATCAAACAAATGTTTATCAAGTAGGGAGAAAGCAGTTTGACCAACCCGTTTGGTGAACTTGATGAAGTTCCAGCCCTCTCTCTGCCGGGCTATTCCAGCTCTACCTCAGAGAAAAGGTTCGCTCAAGGCAGCTGCAGAAGTCGTCCAGAGCAGGACTGCTTCCCCGTGTCCGCTCCACGCTGTCAGCAGCCTTCCTGCTGTGACAGCTGCACTCAGGACCGCCTCCAGGGCCCTGTTTACTCAGGGTGGGGTGTCACTAAACGTTCTTTGCCAGGCTGCATACCCTGAACACCAATAAGAACCCATTTCCAGCATTCATTACACTACGTCACAAGTTTCACCAGCACTAGCCCATTTTTTAATGTTCAGAATGTTTATCCAGATAGCCAAAGGACTTGAAGTAAGCAGTGTGGGAATGTGACCTCAGGTTAATACCAGCTGACGAATCCAGACTTTGTGTTCTTCATAGCCTGTGAGCTGATCACCCCTAGAGGTAGCAGCCAAGACCAACTGGTTCAAACACAATAAAACACCAGCTACATACTCTTTTTCTCTCTTGCATGTGTTTACGTACTCAAGTGCTTTAAAGTCAATTAGACACGTAACCATGTTCCTACACACACAAAACCCCACAAAATGCAAACAACCTTGCTTGTGTATCACTGTTATTCAGCCTCTCGAGTCATGTCTGGCTCTCTGTGACCCCATGGAACGCAGCACTCAGGCTTTCCTGATCTCCACTCTCTCCACAGTTTGCTCGGATTCATGGCCACTGAGTTAGTGATGCTACCTAACCATCTCATCTTCCGCTGCCCTCTTCTCTTGCCTTCAATCTTTCCCAGCCCTGGGGTCTTTTCCAGTGAGTCAGCTCTTCACGCAGATGAGAGAAACATGGAGGAGAAAGAGAAATCCACTGATGGCAGCACTGGGCAGTGAGAATCAGGTCGTGTCTCGGCCTATGTCACAGTCACTACCTTGGAGATTTCCATTTCAACCTTCCATTTTCACTTCATGTGTAAGTTGGTGATGCTGGGGATGGGGAGCAGTGGGAGATTAGGACCTGTCTGAGAGGGACCCATGTACCTGGATAAGGACAGACTTCCTACTCAGAAGGCCTTTCGCAAGGCCCAGGTGATGTTTCCTCCCTTCCTTTCAATTTGTTTAGTTTAAAATATTTAACCAGAGGCACAATGAAGTGTCTTATTTGCCACGTTCTCCTGGACCATTAGACGGGGACTTCACACTCATTACGCTGATGAACATGCTACTTATCCATGCAAATTCTGGGAGCACAGACACCGAGATGGGAGGTGCTCAGGGTACGTTCTCAGGGGCTGATTTAATTACACAGCCACTCGGTGGGCAAAGCAGAGCAATTTTTAGCCAGCTGCTCTAGTAAATATTATGGGAAGCCCCTTCATAGAGTGCTAATGCTGCCTTAGCGATTTCGAACATGCTTGGCTTTAGCTCTCATTCAGACACGTACGCGGTCCCCAAAGATGCCGCCCTCGGGGCCAGAAAATCAAATAGATCATACAATAGCTGACATGCTGTCCTGCAGTTCAATATTATTATTATTTTAGTACTATAAACTCCGGAGTATTACTGTCATTTAGGTGAGGACAAGCTGGAAACTCCTTTCCAGCAGCTGACTTCCTCAGCCCCTCCCTCAGTCCCAGCGCCCCACTCTGGGCCGGCGGCACTGCTCCCCAGGGTTGGACAAAACAACCACCAGGAACCTATTTCGGACGTTTGAAACAATACCCAATCACTGCATCCACTCTCCCAGAGCGTCCCAGAGGAAATGGCATCATTACTTTCATTTTACTCCATTTGTGACCAACCAAAAGAAAACAACACATCCTAAGACAATTATCAGGGAATCTGATGTCAGCAGCTGGAGAGGACGCTCCGGAATGTTATCAAGTGACCTCTCGGAGAAATTAATTTTCAAGAGCTAAAATAACCTGCTGCTGCACACGCCCAGCCGTTTCTCTAGCTGCAGAAACGGATTTCACTTTCCACAGTTAGAACAGAAAACTCTCAGGCATCCCCATTTTTTCTTTCTTTTTTTTCAAAAAAGCCTATAAATAACCCAGGATCAGCAAAATTTATGCAAAACATCCTGCTAGAAGAAGAAATGTAAACTAAAACCACTTACAGCGAGACTCGGGCTGCCAACTTAATCTGATTCTACGACGACTGTAAACACGTTGTACTTTTGGAACCTGAAGCGATCCATATTAGCAGATGTCATCACAGAAAAGAAAAAGAAAAAAAAAAGAAGACCCCCTCCTCGCAAACGAAATAACAAAAGCCTGGCCCCCAAACAGAGCACTGTGATTGGGAGTCCAGGGTTCCGCACGGCCCAGGACCCAACGGCTGGCTAGCTGCAGTCAGTACCAGCTTCCGAGCTTGCACACGCCAACTGTTTTGACTACAGGCACTTGTTAAACACAGAGTTTCAGGTCCTACCAGTTGGACACCAGAAGTTCATAGAACTGACCCAGTGCCAAGAACAACAAGCCCAGAAAGCGAAACGGCTGCCTCGTGCGCCGCGTATTTGTTAACTGTTTATGCAAGCCCCAGACCAATTGGGTAACAATTAAGAAGACAACCGAACTTAAATAACAAAAGCAGAAGATTACCACCTCGAAGGAAATGGAGATGTTTGGCAGATAAAGGACAGTTCAAAGGTGGGGTGGGTGGGGGGTTTTCAGAGAGAATGGGGAGGAGGGGCAGGTGTCACATGACAAACTGCGGTTATTAGCAGAAGGAACTGGGTGCTTCCTTGAAGCATCTTTAACTTAGAGCTTGACATAGAGATTCTGCAAATGCTGAGGCCCTGGTACACCTCTGGGATGACTATTACAAGCACTGGAATTTGGCCGTTGACAAATCCCAAAGGAGAAAAAAGGGGTGTGCTGAGCGGAAGTTTTGAGACACGGAAGGGACTTCCAAGTTCCCTGCTTCGTGCAGCAAGGCCACTGAGCCACAGAGGAAGCAAGTGACTGAGCCACGAAGGAAGTGAATGGAGGGACTGCACCCCCAGGCTGCTTCTCACCTGGTCCCGAGAAAGGCTTCCCTTTTCTCTTTGAGGTCAGGATTGCTGGGGCCAACCTTCCTCCCTCATCCAGTCTGGAATCTGGATTCTCTTTCAGGTGACAGTGGATATTTACATTTGGCAAGATAAAATAAAAAGGAATGCTTAAATCACATATTAAACAAAGTTTTTCATTTCTTTCCCAGAATGCATTAAGCCCTGTCTCATTTTTACACCAACACAATTGACCAGACCAAATTTTAGAATTATCTGAAGATTTGAGAAAAGTGAATTCCAAGATAATTGGGGTGAGAATGTAAGAATGAGAATTTTGAAATTGCCGAATGGATTCAAATCTAAACTCTGTCCCACCTTCTTCTCTCTCTCTCATCTGCCTCTGAATTGAAGAATAAAATGTTGCCCCTTTCCCACTCTAGAGGTTTAGTGAAAACTAATGAGTAGGTAGAAACAGGTTGTTTATAAAAACTATTTTAACCACGGGCCAGGTTCATGTTGATTCTGGAGAGTAAATGTCGTTCCTCTGGTTCCAGGGATCTCCAGTGCAGTGGTGGAGAATATGCTCATCCACATAACGGCTGACCCCTTCCTCCCAAAGGAACCCACATTTTCTTACAAACTACACCGATGTATTTCACTGGGATCTGAAACACATTACTTGCCTGATGGATCAAGACAACAGCACAGGCAGCTTGGAGCCTCCCAGACAAAGGAAGGCCAAGGGGAGGAACAGGTTGGGGGAGGGGAGGGGAGGAGGGAAGGGTCAGGTGGGGCGACGTGAGGCTCACTACAGCACCCGGCCCTGGACTGACAGCTGACTTCTTAATGCGACCCCAGAATTGTGAGATGGGCCTCTCACTTAGAACTCCAAGGTCTACTTGTCCTCTGCCTCACTCACTACAATTACCGGGCCAGTATGATTATCCCCATTTAACAAGAAGGAAAACGGAGGCTCAGAGAAACCTCGGTCTCAGCCCCATGAACCATGGCTGTGCTGCTGTGGTGCTTGATTATCTGCAATTATTTTCATTTTCACAGACAAATAAACTGAGATTTCTGGAGAGGCTACAAATCATGCCCAAGGCCACGCTGCAAATCATCAACAACATCAGGTCTCCTAACTCCTAACCCAGCCCTCCCTGAGTGCCTCTATCACATTCCAGAACACATAATGATAGAACTGAAAAGGCCAGTGAGGCTGTCTTATTAAAGAAGCACATCATCTTTCCTGATTTTCTCAAACTCCCATCTTCACGGTTTTTCAGTTCTTAGTTGCAGCTCTCTACCAGGGAGGGTTCCTCTCCACACTGTGGGGAGAGCTCTGGAAGTCTGCATTCCAGAGCAACTATTTCAATGCAAAGCCACCACCTCCACCCAGTTTGCACCCTGTCCTCCTTTGATGTCGTCAGCACACCCAGTTGCTAAGCCCTGGCTCCTCACCTAATCCCAGTCTAAGCAGCCACGAGAGCAGATGCCCCAGCAGGCCTGCCAAGCTGCACAGGATGCCGTCTGCATCTCCAAGGTGTGCTGTCTCGCATGCAGAAGGGATCTGCCTGCATCTCTTCTCCAACGTGCATTTCAAGGTTACACTTTTGCTGGGTTCTTTTGTCACAGAGGCTGATGGAAATAATGGATCAAATGAAGGATCCCACTGTCATATCCCTTGTCTGTGCCAAGTGGACACACTCCCAGCTTGACAGGGGGTGACATTACTGTCCTGTGATAGATATGAGTGGGTTCATTGTAGGTTTGGGGCATTTTCTTTGAGAAGTTACAGTAATGAGTTTGTCACAGGATTTGTAGGAGTGAATGGGGATGAATTTAAGCACTCAGGGCCATGAACAGAGATGCTGAAAATCGACTGCAGAGGGGGAGAGGTCAGGAGGTGACGATTAGAAAGTCCTAGAATGTTTTGCTGCCACTTTGTGAATCTATCTCTCTCCCTTCTTTCTCTCTGAAAATGCAACCAGCAGGGAAGCTGGGTGCTATGGTGGACTTCATGTTGAATATCACTAAGGCAGTCAAAGCTGTGAAGTCTCATCAAATTCACGTGCTGCTGTTGGTGGGAGAAGCTCTATGGCTAGATGCGATGCACAGGTGGCAGCTCCCACCAGTTTATTTGAGGTTGTTTTGGTAACCACAGGACATTTGCATCCATGCTGCCTGAAAAGCATATGGGGCTTGGGTAAATCATAACAGTCTCAGCAGGAAAATTCACTGGCTTACACGACACAAAGTGAGAATATTTCCATGAACGCTGTGACTCCTCTGAGCGCAGAGACCATTTTTTTTTTTAACCAAAAAGTAGGACACAGGGTTTGACGAGCATTGGCATATTTAGGGAATATAGGATAGGCATTCAAAAGTAGAACTCCTGAAAATCTGAGGGGCATGGCCACTAAATTGGTAAAATTAGCAAAAGTGGGCTAATAGACGGATGCAGAATTATTAGCATTAGTTTGTTATAGCTGTTACTGGGTGCTTAACAAAGGCATTTCTATCATAGACCAGACAAACAGCGTTCTACTTACAGATATGGTGATTTGGGGAGGGCTGGTAAGGACAGTACATCCAGTTTGGAGGACAGTGGTGAAGGAGACAAAGCTGAGGTCTGCTGCCCATCTGGGCTTTCAGACCCCCTCCACTGAGAGGCAATGCATCAGAGGACATACACACAGAAGGAACCTGCACAGGACCAAGTAAGGTCTTAAAAACATGGCCTGCATATGTGACTAGGTTGTTATGTTGCTTTAGTCATGTCCAACTCTTTGTGACGCTGTGGACTGTATAGCCTACTAGGTTTCTCTGTCCATGGGCATTCTCCAGGCAAGAATACTGGAGTGGGTTCCCATGCCCTTCTCCAGGGGATCTTTCTGACCCAGGGATCCAATGCACATCCCTTATATTTCCTGCACTGGCAGGCAGGTTCTTGATTACTAGCACCACCTGGGAAGCAGCACATGTGGAAAGCGGGTCAAGAAAAAGACAGAGGCCTGAGCTCTCAGGAGAAACAGAGAAGCAAAGTTAGCATGGCAGTAACTTGTGGCTGCTGTTGGATGCAGGCCTGACTTTACTCCCTGACGCTGCCCTGCAGACTTCCAGGTCAGGACCTGTGGCTCAGCTGGACACTCTTCCCTTTTGCCCTGTTACCTGGGTTCACAGGGACTGGGCCAGCTTGCCTGGTTGTACCTGGACCTGGCTTTTGGCGTAACCCTTGGTAATGTGAACTCATGGCCAGAGATGCAGAGACAGGTTTGCACATACGGGGCCACAGACCCTAGATTCTCCAGAAGATAGTCAGTTTCAACCAGCCTTAGCTGATACTACATCATAATTTGAAAAATGACTTTATACTGAAGGTCAGCCAGTGTGGGTGGACTGCAGTCTGGACTACTAGACTTTACATTCCTTAAGGACTTGTTCAGAGTCTCGCTTATCTTTATAAGCCAATGTCCGGCCAGAGTATGGAAGTCTTGCTACGCCTTTTAATATAGGTTTTAACTGAATGAAGTTCCACTGAATGTGAACCAGATAGATGAATACCTTATGAGATATACCTGAAGGTGAATATTTTTTTTGTTAAATATGTATGAAATTTGGTGTTCAATTAATTTTGTTTCCATTAATTAATTTTTTTAAAGTACAATGTTTCATTATTGTTTTTTTTTTAGGTTTCTTCCTCTTCCACCAAGTCAAATCTGGTATTTTAAAAACTTGTATTATGGTTCAAGTTAGAGAGAAGGTAGAAAGGCTTTCCACTTAAGATTAAAAATACTAAATCTTCAAAAAACTGTAGCTACTTTGTAATAGGAATCTTTCCAAAGGTCTTCATTCTCTTGTACTCTGTTCTCTTAAATGGTATATACTTTGAACATTATTTGATCTTTTTTTTTTTTTATAACTCAAGGTCACTGTTAAGGGCATTCATTTCTGTACTTTGCTACAAAACAGTGATATCAGGGCCTACCATACCTTTCAGACTTTTTGACCCTGATCCATCTCAAGAAATGAATTTTACATGGCAACAACCTAGTATGCACAAAAACTTCAAAGGTGTAAGATTTATCTTTACTAAGTAAAAACCACTTGAATACTTTCTCTTCTCTCCTATGCCACGGTTTCAAATGTTGGTCAGGGATGGCTAACGTGATCACCCCCACCATCACAAGGGGCACCTGTGGCATACAAACACTGAGAAGGTACACAGGGCTTCTGTCCTACACAAAAAGGGCTTCCACGGCCCCGCTTGCAGCCTTTCACTTTTTTTTTGGCTGCACTGGGTCTTCACTGTGATGCAAGGGCTTTACTCTAGTTGCGGTGTTAGGGGGCTTCTCTAGGGGTGGCATGTGGGTTTCTCTTGTTGCCATGACATGTGGGCATCTTAGTTCCCCGACTACTGATGGAACCCGAGTCCCCTGCACTGGCGGGTGGATTCTTCATCCACTGGAGCCCCAGGGAAGTCCCTGGCTTTTACTTTCCTCCTGCATCTGGGGTCACTTTTACTCAGTCGGGGCCTGCCTCCACAGTCCTGCTCACAGAGTTCTAATTTGCCAAACCTGGAAACCAGACCATCCGGCTTGCTTGCGTAAATGGAGTGTACAGTGTTGCTCCATGAAAGCCCGAGGGGCGCCCCATGGATGACTCACGGGGTGAGGTAGTCTTATGTGCTAGAGTTCCTGGTGGGGCTCCCAGGAGTCTTGCCCAGTGGCAAGGTTCAAGACACTGAGGTGTTACTGGATTTGTTCAACCATATGTGAACATGAGTATTTCTCCTTTGAAAGGAATATTCTGATCACTGGGCTTCAAGCTAGAAGGGCTATTAAATGACAGAGGCTCCCAGCAGTAATGTAGCTTCAAGAATGACCAGCTCCAGGCTCCAGTGTATGAGGAAGTATTCCCTAGAGTAACTGACTCTACTTCAGGCAGTTTGTAACAGTGCAGTATCTTGATCTCGACTCTGATATGCCCTTTGCCCTGTAATTTACAGCTCCTCCTAGACTATGCTTCAACTCTCAGGAGTCTTCCCACCTAAATCAAAGATGATAAACTAACAGGTTTATGAATTGTCTCCTAGTAAAATTCTGCAGTGATGTGCATGTGTATGTGCATGTAGATATCTTAAATTGATTTTAAATAACTATAGCAGAGGGGGTAGATACTGTGTCCCTAAAGAAACCTAGATAACAAGTAATCAGGCATTGGTTACATAAACTATTGGCACGTCTATTCAGTGGAATTGCTGGGAAGCTATAAAAATGATGATGTAGATCTACACTTACTGAAATATGTCCACAATAATTGCAGACAGAAAAAAAGATTTCAAGACAATGCCTACAATAGGATTCCACTTTTATTTTTTAAAATACAAAATATATGCAAAGAGGTGTACATGTACAACACATATATAAACATACACATGGAAAAATGATGGAACGTTTTACATGGAAATATTTACTTTTATTTCCTAAAATGTTGGTGGTTTTTAAAATGTATCACTTTTAAAATAAGAAAAAAGCATTTTCACTTTGAAAAAATAAAACTCTACATGCAAAAAAGTGCTTCTGCTTGTGGCACTCACCCCATTCTCATCTTGTAAGTGACTGCTTCCCCGGGAACACTCACTATATCCATGTATCCATCCACGGGTGGTACACTCAAGCTGAGGCACACTCACTTCTCATGAGTTATGATGTCTTTTCAAACTTTTACAAGAGTTCTATTCATATATAATAGGGTAAGTTGAGTCTTTATTGGAGAATTTTCACATTAATGCATATGAAGGCAAAGAAAGGGCTTATGGTTTTATTTTGAAGGGTCACGTTCTTTTCTCTGATGGAGTTAAGGGGAAATGTAAATCCTGAAACTAGTTACCTCCCTGGCAGATGCAGGCTACCAGGTCTATCCATTCTCCAGGAAGACAAGGAAAGAACTGACACCATCTAGATTCTGAAGCTAATTTTCTTCCAAGACAGAGTCCATTCAAAGCATAAACTGATATTAGGTTTAAGGACAGGAACAATCCCTAATTTGTGTTCTCTCTCCAAAGTGTGTTCACATCCAAGGATTATCACCCCTCAAAATGCCTAGGAGGGAGGGCAAGCAAATGTACTATTCTCAAGTTGACAAATGAGGAAAATAAGATGTATCAAGGGGAGGCTTTCGAACTGTGATGCTGGACAAGACTCTTGAGAGTCCCTTGGACTGCAAGGAGATCAAACCAGTCAGTCCTAAA
>SJYC01002106.1:0-21406 GCA_006408675.1 Madoqua kirkii
CCTAAATGACAGTAATACTCCGGAGTTTATAGTACTAAAATAATAATAATATTGAACTGCAGGACAGCATGTCAGCTATTGTATGATCTATTTGATTTTCTGGCCCCGAGGGCGGCATCTTTGGGGACCGCGTACGTGTCTGAATGAGAGCTAAAGCCAAGCATGTTCGAAATCGCTAAGGCAGCATTAGCACTCTATGAAGGGGCTTCCCATAATATTTACTAGAGCAGCTGGCTAAAAATTGCTCTGCTTTGCCCACCGAGTGGCTGTGTAATTAAATCAGCCCCTGAGAACGTACCCTGAGCACCTCCCATCTCGGTGTCTGTGCTCCCAGAATTTGCATGGATAAGTAGCATGTTCATCAGCGTAATGAGTGTGAAGTCCCCGTCTAATGGTCCAGGAGAACGTGGCAAATAAGACACTTCATTGTGCCTCTGGTTAAATATTTTAAACTAAACAAATTGAAAGGAAGGGAGGAAACATCACCTGGGCCTTGCGAAAGGCCTTCTGAGTAGGAAGTCTGTCCTTATCCAGGTACATGGGTCCCTCTCAGACAGGTCCTAATCTCCCACTGCTCCCCATCCCCAGCATCACCAACTTACACATGAAGTGAAAATGGAAGGTTGAAATGGAAATCTCCAAGGTAGTGACTGTGACATAGGCCGAGACACGACCTGATTCTCACTGCCCAGTGCTGCCATCAGTGGATTTCTCTTTCTCCTCCATGTTTCTCTCATCTGCGTGAAGAGCTGACTCACTGGAAAAGACCCCAGGGCTGGGAAAGATTGAAGGCAAGAGAAGAGGGCAGCGGAAGATGAGATGGTTAGGTAGCATCACTAACTCAGTGGCCATGAATCCGAGCAAACTGTGGAGAGAGTGGAGATCAGGAAAGCCTGAGTGCTGCGTTCCATGGGGTCACAGAGAGCCAGACATGACTCGAGAGGCTGAATAACAGTGATACACAAGCAAGGTTGTTTGCATTTTGTGGGGTTTTGTGTGTGTTTTTTTTTTTTTGGTCTCCTCTAACCTGGCAGAGAATAAGGATGAGGCTTGCTTTTCATCTTCTACGGTTTAGAGCATGCCCAGTACTTTCTCATGATAGTCTACTGAGCTGGAGAGGGACAGGTCAGGCCCTTTGGTCCCAATATAAAGATGTGAGCTTAGCCTGGACGGTGAAGCTGGGGAGCCAGAGCTCCGGCCCGCACATACCCTTCTTTCATCTGCCTTTTCATTCATTGCCCCATCTAAACTGGGTGAACTGGCTGCAATGCAGAGATTAAGAAACTTTTTGTTCTGATTTGGTTCCAGTCTGCCTTTACGGATGGGACCCTGTTATACTCCCAATTTCCTCCACCTGTCTGTCAGGCTGGCGAGGGATTGGAGACCCACCTTTGAAGGCCTTAGGTTGGAGGTGTCTCAGACTGTGTGCTTCTCAGCCTACAGTGATTATGGGTGCCCCCTCCCTACTGTATAGATAATCTCATAGCCTGAGTGAATGAAGAACCTTGAAGGCGTTTGTGTTGGAGAGATTGGCAGTGAATACTGAGAAGTTTCCCAGCCATCCTCACCCTTTGGCTTTTGCATTTGAATTGGCCAAACCCTCACATCCCACCATCCTTGGGAAAAAGAAGATGCTTTACAGCAGTTCAGCTGGTCTGTGCTGGAAGACCTGCCTCCTGGCAGCCTGAGGGCATCTGTAGGTTTTTCGTTGGCTTAACCGGCAGCTTTCTGCCAGTGGGAATGATATCTTGGAGAGATTTATAGTAGCAATAATCATAATACTCTATGTTTGCATAGCTTGACTCAACTTTTAAACCTCTTTTACATGCCTCATCTCATTGACTCCTCCCTATAGCCTTGAAGGGCAGATATTTTTAACCTCAGAACACAGAGGTTCTGGAAGGAGGGAGCCAGTATTCAGACTCCAGCTTTTGGACGCCAGGGCTCCTTCTATTGGTTTCAGCTGCCTAATGTCTATAGTTGGTTGCCACCAACTAGCTATATAGTTTGCCAAAAAGGAGGGAGTCTGGGAATTGGAAAACCGGGTTTTCTCCTTTTATTGTATTTCTCCTCAGTTATAAAGGCATATTTGATTGCTCACTATGTGAGGCTCTGATAAGAGCTTTACATTTAGTCTTTCAACTGCTGATAGCAGGAGGGCTATTTTTAGCCCCATTTGTTAATCATCTGTGGGATTTGTACCAATGAAGATGAAGATGTGTGGACCAGGTGACATACCTGCCCTGAATGGCAGGTGGATCAGCAAAGTCACACCTCTAGAGTGCTGTTCACAGGTTGCTGTCACCCCAGGGATATATTATGTTGCGCACTTGGCCCTGTCCTCCTCTTCCATGTTATAAATGAGGATTTAGAAGAAGAATAGTCTTAGTAGCAGGATTATCCAATTTTTCAAGATTGGAGAGATTTAGGAGGAAGAACAATTACATTAATGAGTCAGAGTCCAGAAAGATCTCCAGAGGTCAGAGCAGTGGACTGACTCCAACAAGATGACATTTTTAAAGGACACCTGTGGATAAGCAGCTTGGCAGTGAAGAGTGTGAAGTAAGACTTAAGGGTGATGTGCTGTTAGAAATAAAAAATATAGCTTGAGTGCCTGGTAGACTTAACAGGAGAACAATATCCACAACAGACAGATGGGAGCTGCCCACCTATAATGGTCTCCCTTCTGAGTGTCACAGTTTAGGAAGGATGTGGGAGCCAAAGAGGACCCAGAGATCAGGAGAAGAGTGAAAATGACCTTTTGTGAGGAATGATTTTAGAAGATGTCTGAGAGTATTTAGCCTGGAGAAGGAGATTTCAGGGAACAAAGCATTTGGCAAAGTGTCCGTGGAAGGGGAACTGGTCTGGTTCGGGGTGACCTCCATGGGGCAGAAGTGGAATTAACATTCAGGCAGAGGGGAGACTGTCCAGCGGCAGTGCTGCCTGGCCTGGGAGAGCCCAGGACCTGTGCTGGAGAAGCCAGGCTGGGCAGCCCCATGGCTGCCACTCCAAGGAGGTGATGCCAGCCCTGGAAGGGGCCAGCAGGGTAGCAGAGAATGTTTACCTGTGGGGTTTCTTTTTGCTCTGGAGGTTGTGGGGTGGAGGGGGCAGTCTGTGACTATGTCCCAATGTCAAGGTCTAAGACCCAAGTCCCTTTGGTGGAAATGATGGCTGTATCAGGGACAAGGGGGCTGGCAGAGGGGAGCTATGCCTCAACCTTCCACCTGTAAATAGAAGGGCAGCCATCGTGCCTGGTAAGGGAAGAGGGTACTGGGTATTGTTTAACACAAATGAATACTTCTTTGTGGACCTGAATTGTCTGTCTTGGAGTGAGTGCCTATCTGCTATCCTACTGGCCCCCTTAGTTATCTTAAGTTAAAAATTACTTCCTTTAAGTGATTCCAAGAAGAGTTTTAAAGGTAACTCTCAGTGATTCTGAAACTGGTTGTTCTGTGTGTGGATTGTCTTGACCCTCAGTTTCGGCAGACCTTTGGGGTTTTTTGTTTTTGAGGTGAAATCCGTATAACATAAACTAACCATTTTAAAGTGAACAGTTTGGTGGCATTGAGTACATTTACACTGTTGTGCAAGCACTGCTTCTATCTGGTTCCAGATGTTTCATCACTCCAGGGTAAAACCGCATACCCCTTCAGCAGTTATTCTACTCCCTAGACCCCCTCCTCAGTCCCTGGCAACCTCCAGTCTGCTCTCTGTGTCTGTGGATTTGCCTATTCCAGACATTTCCTATGAATAGAATGTATATAATACATGACCTCTGTACCTAGCGTCTTTCGTTTGCATAGGGTTTTCTGGGTTCATTCATATGGTAGCATATATCAGTACTCTGTTTCTTTTTATGGTTGAATAACAGTGAGACTTTATTTTGGGGGGCTCCATAATCACGCAGATGGTGACTGCAGCCATGAAAGATGCTTGCTCCTTGGAAGAAAAGTTATGACCAATCTAGGCAGCATATTAAAAAGCAGAGATATTACTTTGCCAATAAAGGTCCATCTAGTCAACACTATGGATTTTCTAGTAGCCATGTATGGATGTGAGAGTTGGACTATAAAGAAAGCTGAGCACTGAAGAATTGATGCTTTTGAACTGTGGTGTTGGAGAAGACTCTTGAGAGTCCCTTGGATAGCAAGGAGATCCAACCAGTCCATTCTAAAGGAAATCAGTCCTGAATATTCATTGGAAGGACTGATGCTGAAGCTCCAATACTTTGGCCACCTGATGTGAAGAACTGACTCATTTTGAAAAGACCCTAATGCTAGGAAAGATTGAAGGCGAGAGGAGAAGGGGACGACAGAGGATGAGATGGTTGGATGGCATCACTGACTCGATAGACGTGAGTTTGAATAAGCTCCAGGAGTTGGTGATGGATGGGGAGGCCTGGCGTGCTGCCGTCCATGGGGTCATAAAGAGTTGGACACGACTGAGCAACTGAACTGAACTGATTATGTATATAGCTCTTGCTAATAGTGCTGCAGTAAGCCTTCATATACAGGAATTTGTTTGAGTACCTGGTTTCATTCCTTCTGGGTTTGTACTCTAGGAGCAGAATTCCTGAATCATATGGTGATTCCATGTTCAACTTTTTGAGGAACCACCACACCGTTTTCCATAGAGGCTGTACCGTTTTATATTCCCACAGATGGTGCCCAGAGGTTCCAATTTCTCCACATCCTCACCAACCCTTGTTATTTTCCATTTGGGGGTTTTTTGGTTGTTGTTTTTATATACATAGTCGTTCTAGTATGTGTGAAGTGGTATCTCATTGTGGTTTTGATTTGAATTTCCCTGATGACTAATGATGTTGATCATCTTTTTATGTCATTATTGACCGTATGTGTATCTTTTTTGGAAAAATGTGTGTTCAGATCCCTTGCCCATTTTTAAACTTGGCTGAGCCTGCTTGTTTATATATATATGTAACATATGTATATATAACATGGGCTTAGTCATTTCTCAGCATGTGGGACCTTCCCAGATCAGGGATCAAACCTGTGTCTCTTGCATTGGCAGGCAGATTCCTTCCCACTGAACCACCAGGGAAGCCTGGCCTGCCTGTTTGTATGTTTAGAATTAAAGTTCTAAACTTGCTGTTCCTCAGGTGCCGGAGTCGTATATATGTTGCATCTTCTTTTTTGGCCTCCCCACTTGGCATGCAGGATCTTAGTTCCCCAACCAGGGATTGAACCTGCACCGCCTGCAGTGTAAGGACGGTCTTAATTGCTAGATTTGCTAGGGAAGTCTCCATCTTCTTTTTCTTTTTTAAAAGCATGTTTGTTTATTTATTTGGCTGTGCCAGATCTTAGTTGTGGCACGTGGGATCGTCAAACTTGTTTGCAGTAGGCAAGTTCTTTCCGTTGTGACATGTGGAATATTTAGTTGGCACGTGTGAACTCTTAGCTGGGGCACGTGGGATCTAGTTCCCTTACCAGGGATCAAACCCAGGCTCCCTGCCTTGGAAGTTTGGAGTTTTAGCAACTGAACTACCAGGGAAGTCCCCATCTTATCCATTTCCTGAAAAGCTGGGCCACCTATTACCTGGTACCTGAAATGAGGAGAGAGAACAGGATGAAAGAGGCAGGGGAAGTACACCAGAAGGAACAGAGGGTTCTGAGAGAGAGAAGCCCCATGGATATAAGCTCCAGGAGTTGGTGATGGATGGGGAGGCCTGGCGTGCTGCCGTCCATGGGGTCATAAAGAGTTGGACACGACTGAGCAACTGAACTGAACTGATTATGTATATAGCTCTTGCTAATAGTGCTGCAGTAAGCCTTCATATACAGGAATTTGTTTGAGTACCTGGTTTCATTCCTTCTGGGTTTGTACTCTAGGAGCAGAATTCCTGAATCATATGGTGATTCCATGTTCAACTTTTTGAGGAACCACCACACCGTTTTCCATAGAGGCTGTACCGTTTTATATTCCCACAGATGGTGCCCAGAGGTTCCAATTTCTCCACATCCTCACCAACCCTTGTTATTTTCCATTTGGGGGTTTTTTGGTTGTTGTTTTTATATACATAGTCGTTCTAGTATGTGTGAAGTGGTATCTCATTGTGGTTTTGATTTGAATTTCCCTGATGACTAATGATGTTGATCATCTTTTTATGTCATTATTGACCGTATGTGTATCTTTTTTGGAAAAATGTGTGTTCAGATCCCTTGCCCATTTTTAAACTTGGCTGAGCCTGCTTGTTTATATATATATGTAACATACGTATATATAACATGGGCTTAGTCATTTCTCAGCATGTGGGACCTTCCCAGATCAGGGATCAAACCTGTGTCTCTTGCATTGGCAGGCAGATTCCTTCCCACTGAACCACCAGGGAAGCCTGGCCTGCCTGTTTGTATGTTTAGAATTAAAGTTCTAAACTTGCTGTTCCTCAGGTGCCGGAGTCGTATATATGTTGCATCTTCTTTTTTGGCCTCCCCACTTGGCATGCAGGATCTTAGTTCCCCAACCAGGGATTGAACCTGCACCGCCTGCAGTGTAAGGACGGTCTTAATTGCTAGATTTGCTAGGGAAGTCTCCATCTTCTTTTTCTTTTTTAAAAGCATGTTTGTTTATTTATTTGGCTGTGCCAGATCTTAGTTGGGCACGTGGGATCGTCAAACTTGTTTGCAGTAGGCAAGTTCTTTCCGTTGTGACATGTGGAATATTTAGTTGGCACGTGTGAACTCTTAGCTGGGGCACGTGGGATCTAGTTCCCTTACCAGGGATCAAACCCAGGCTCCCTGCCTTGGAAGTTTGGAGTTTTAGCAACTGAACTACCAGGGAAGTCCCCATCTTATCCATTTCCTGAAAAGCTGGGCCACCTATTACCTGGTACCTGAAATGAGGAGAGAGAACAGGATGAAAGAGGCAGGGGAAGTACACCAGAAGGAACAGAGGGTTCTGAGAGAGAGAAGCCCCATGGAAGCTGTGACATCTCTGTCCTCTAGGTCTTCCTGGAGCTGTCAGCAAACTGTAGGAAAGTTACTCACAGATGTTTCTGCAAAGACTCAGACTCCCAGGCCATGGGGCCTATACCGTTTCATCTGCGTTTCTTTTGGGTATTGCAACATCCAGCAGGCCTCCTCCTGACAGTCCCCTGAGTAGGGGGAGTGTGCCTGCAAGCCCTTGACCCACTGGCCTAGGGTCTGGAGGACAAGGCTCACAGGGTTACTCTTGGGAGCAGCCTGTCTCCAGCCCCCTCCAGTGAGGCTAGGTTAGGTGGGTGGTCAGGCCACACTCCCTGATTTCCACTGGCTCCATTCCAAAGAAATGGATTATAGAAGCCAGTCTTGCCTCCTCAAGCAGCACAGCTCTCTCCAGCCAGAAGCAGGTTTTCCAGTATTCTGGAAAGAAACTCTGCAAGAGGAGAAAAGGAAGCCTAAAGTTAGAGACTCAAAATCATGTTCTCCTACAGTAATTCTCCTATAGGAGACTCTCTCTCTCTGGCTTAGGTTATATGGTCAAGCTTCTGGAGATAGTCCTTGCAAAGGCCAAGTCAGCACTGCCCAGCTTATATGCCATAGTATGAGATGATGCTGTCTTCCCACAGTCTGAAATTCTCCAGTAGAGGCATACTTCTGCATCTTGGAAAGCTTTTGTGTCTTAAAGGTTTGTTTTTACTTTTGTTAAAAGGGGTATACTCTTGTGCCAGGGTTAACTTAAGATTAATAGGCAAGTTTTACAAGGAAATGTTGCAAGCAACACAGGCGAGATCCTAGTAGAAGATAAAAATACCTAAAACACACTATACTGCTCTTTTTCTTTTTTAATGGAGGTAAAATTCACATAACAAAATAGATCATCCTAAAGCCCTGAATTGTGGTTGAGTGGCACTCAGTCTGTTCAGTGTTGTGCACCCATCACCTCTACCTGACTTCAAAGTGCTTTTACCACCCCCAAGGGAGACCCTGTACCCCTTAAGCAATCACTCTCCGCTCCGTCCTTCCCCAGCCCCTAGCAATCCACTAATCTGCTTTCTGTCTCTATGGATTTACTTATGCTGGGTATTTTGTATCAGTGGAATCATACAGCATGTGACATTTGGTGATCCATTGTCTTTTTTAGACATCCCCTTCCCCTGTCCCTCAAATCTACTGTCTCCTGCCAAGATCAAGGAATAAACTTTCTAAATATAAAGAATGAATAAAAACTTTCCAGTTGAATTCACAGTAAAAATGTCCAAAAGTGTTTTTGGAAAAAATACAGAAGTATTTTTCAATCTTTATAATGACGTCTCTCCAAAGCATAGTGCTGGATATTGCAGTGGACTCTGCCCGTGAGGATAGACGGGCCCTGAGGGAAAGGAAAGCGGAAAGGCCTGAGGTTCCTGCAGGCGTGGGGACCAGGCCAGGCCAGGGGCCCACGCACCCTGCGGGGGCCATCCTGCAATGGAGCTGCAGGAGGGACCCGGCCCTTCCCGCCCTGTGGCTGCTCCTATCCTCCTCTGAGGAGGCTGCCTCCTCCGACCACACCTCCTGTGTGTGCTGCTCAGGCAAACCCAAGTTCATGTGCCAAATTCAGGATACAACCCTGGCCATTCCGGGCTTTTCTTTCTGCCTTTCCCTAATCGCATCTGGGCGTGCTTTCTTAAAGGGGAAGTCGTGCGTTCTGACTGGCCAGGGCCCTCAGCCAGGAGCCAGCAAACGGCTCCCACAGTCGCGCTGCCCAGCGTGTCAGTGGTTCAGCCTCCTTACCCAAATGGCGAGGCTGTCTCCCCTGGATGTGTAAGTGTGAGCGCAGGGCACACTTGCCACACAGGATGGCATGGGGCTGGGCCCAGGTCACAGGGGGCGGAGCGTGCTGTCAGCCTGTGATCCATTTAGCAAGTCCGAGGTTGAGCTTAGACGGTGCTCCTGGGCTGTGGGCTGGCGCTGGGACAGGGCTGAGGCATGGAGTGGGGAGAGGAGCTGCCTGAGAAAGAGGTCAGGAGTAGGAGGCTGGGTTGGGGACCAGTCTATTTTGGACAGGCCTTCTGGAGACGCCAGCCTTGGGGCCTGGGGAGGAATAGAGTGGAAAATTTTCTAGCACACCTCTCCTAGCCCCGGGACGCAGTGACGCTGAACCTTACCAGTCCATCAACCCCACTTCTCTGCATTTATCTACTCGCCACTGATTTTTCTTGGAAAAACACCACTCATTTTTATATGCAAGCAGTGTTAAGAAATGTTACAGGTCTCTTTCGCTCCACTTTGAAAATTGCTGGAAACTACAACCTGTGTTTTTCCTTCTTTGCTATTCGTGGACAGTCCTGAGTCCAATGTGTGTGCACAGCAGGCCCTGAGTCCATATTGGTGGCCGGCTCCCCGGCGGACTGACCGGTGCCCGAGCATAGTTGGCAACACACCTGGCCTGGTTTCTAGCGGGTCTGGTTTCCCGTGTGCCCAGGAAAACCAAGGGAGGGCTCACGCCCCCTCATGCATAGCCAGGGACTAACTCAGTGCCACAAGCAAGTGGCTAATGATAGTGAAATAGACCCTTGGTGTATTTTAGACTCCTTTCTATTCTACCCTTGGGTTTTGTTTGTATGGTGATGATGTTTGATCTTAAATCATGTAAAAAAAAAAAAAAGACTATTTTCATTGAAATAATTCAGACCTTCTGCTCCTTAAAAAAAAAAAAAAGGAGCAGAGGGAAACAGAAAAGGGCTGGAGGGGGGGAAAAACAAGTGGTGTCTCTGAGCGTGCATCGACAGGGCAAAGCCACACCCTGCTTCAAGACAACTTCCTGTTTGCCACTGCCAACTGCCACTCCAAGGAGAACAGAAATGGTTCCGTTATTAGTGGCTGCTGCAGGACCACGGCAGCCTGTGGGTGAGTGGTTCTGAGTGACGCCGCGAGCTTAGCAGTGAGTTGGGACTTTGCACCTTCTGTTGTAGAAGACTGTGGCCTGCACTCCTGAAATTGAAGGTCGGTACAGATAGGAACTGAGGAGCCCTGGCCTCTCCTTACTCAGCCTGTATTTTCAAACAGTGTGCTCCCAGAGCATTCTTATAAACAGAATAATTCTAATTCAGGAGGCAGGAAGAACGTGGAGAACTGCCCACCTAGGAAACCTACTTCTTGTATGTTTTTTTTTAAGTCTACATTTTCAGGTATTAGGGGATTCTTATGAAGTGCCTACTGTGAGTTGTCACCAGGGCAACCACCTTCCATGTATTATCAGTCCTTACAGGCTCATTTCTTCAACAGCAAATGCAGTGCATGTCTATCGGGGCCAGTCCCTGGGCTGAATGCCAGGGACGAGAGAGGGCACAAGACACCTGCCCTTGATGCCTCCAGTGACAGGACTCCTGTGCCAGTGAACCAACAATACAACATGGGGCGTGTGCTGAGGTGGGGCCCTCACAGTGCTATTGGGGCACCTGCCCCCTTGTAACCGTATGACGTGGGCATTAGTGTCCCCATTGTATAGGTAGGGAAACTGGGGCTCAGGGGGTTAAGTTCTTTGCCCGAGTCACAGCTAATGAGTGACAGAGCTGGGATTTGAGCCCAGATCTTTCTGATTCCAAAGACAGCAGTGTTTGGTCCACATTTCCAATGACTCCCGAAGTTGGTGCAGAACAAGAGAATCACTTGGAATCATTTTAAAAATACAGGCTTGGGGGCCTTGGCCTTATTCTCCCGAGAAGAGAGGTCTGGGTGGCACTGAGCGGTCTCAGGTGGATAGTGGCCTAGACGCTTTCCCATCCTCTCACCTTGGGATCCTCCAGCCCTACCTGAGGCGTGGACCGCGCATGCTGAGATCAGGGCCAGGGCTTTCAATGTGCTTAGCCAAGGCACCTGGGTAAAGGCCACTGACATTGCCTCAAGACAGTCTTGGGAAGATTCAGCTCAGCTGATGAGGTATTTTAGACACTGGGAATCGCCCTGTGCTTGTGTCTTCCCACTAGAGATAGCCCAGCTTTGCCCAGTGTCCGGCTGCCTGCCACTCCTATCTCCTTGGTGCCCCTGGGGCAAGGATGATGTCAGTTGCGCCATCTTAAGGGAGAATCCAACAGCTTATCACAAAGCTGGGAGCCACTAGTTTTCACCTGGGCTGTGGTGGCACTGTTACACTCATGTGACTTGCTCAGTGGGTATGTCGGTGGTTGGGGCAAAGATCACCCTGATGAAGGAGTTACTACCATACTGGTGGGACTTCTTGTCAACCCCTCCACTACGGTATTGGCTCTGGACACATGGGAGTTGATGTCAGTTGCGCCATCTTAAGGGAGAATCCAACAGCTTATCACAAAGCTGGGAGCCACTAGTTTTCACCTGGGCTGTGGTGGCACTGTTACACTCATGTGACTTGCTCAGTGGGTATGTCGGTGGTTGGGGCAAAGATCACCCTGATGGAGGAGTTACTACCATACTGGTGGGACTTCTTGTCAACCCCTCCACTACGGTATTGGCTCTGGACACATGGGAGCAGCTGGGGCAGTAAAAGGTGAGGGTGACAGCTCTGTCCCCAGGGGCAGACGGGCTACACTCTGGCCTCAAGTTCTTCAGCCCACCTCCTGTGGGAACCCTGTTCTCTACTCTCAGGACGACCAGGTGGTGGTCACCCTGGATCTGGAGATTGTCTGTCTTCCTGAGGGAACCCTTGGGCCATGGCAGTGTCTGTCTTATCACTACCATTGTATTTTAGTGCCAAAGAGATGCTAGAAAAAAAAACGAGGGAATGAATGAGTGGACAAATGAGGTGTGACTTTAACATATGCTTTTCTCTCCTTCCTCCTGTTTTCTCCCCTTTTAGCCTCTCTGGTTAAGAATGTATTAGTGTTTGTTGTTGTGTGTTTTTCTTTTTTCTTGTGTGGATTTAAAAAACAACCTTAACAAAACCAGAGCCATCTTTCCTTTTTTCCTCATCTATCTATGTAACCGTATATATAGTAACAGATATGTGGATATATATCTGTTTACATTCCACAGCTTCCCTGGTAGTCCAGCTGGTAAAGAACCTGCCTGCAATGCAGGAGACCCCGGTTTGATTCCTGAGTCAGGAAGATTCACTGGAGAAGGGATAGTCTACCCACTCCAGTATTCTTGGGCTTCACTGGTGGCTCAGCTGGTAAAGAATCCATCTGCAATGCAGGAGACCTGAGTTCAGTCCCTGGGTTGGGAAGATCCCCTGGAGAAGGGAAAGGCTACCCACTCCAGTATTCTGGCCTGGAGAATTCCATGGACTGTATGGCCCATGGGGTCTCAAAGAGTTGAACACAACTGAGAGACTTTCACTTTCACTTTTCATCTGTATATATATATATATATATATATATATATAATATTTCATGTTTTTATAAAGTAATGTTTAGTGTTTGCAGATATTGGTGATGTTTTTTATTTTCTTGTGAATTTGGGTAATACTGTCTCGCAGACACATTTCCTTAGCTTGAGATAACTATCATACCTGTCATTTTCAGTTATTTTATCATAGATCCAGTTGATTGTGGTTTTTTTTTTTTTAACTATTCTAAACAGTGCTGCTGAGACTATCTTTGAACTTTTCTTGGGGGAGGATATTTCCTTGAGGTCTATTTTCCAGACTAAAATTACCAGGTTACCAGATCAAATGTCTGTGAATGCTTTTTAACTGCTGTCGTCAGCACGAGGTTGCTCTCGAGAGAACTGTTGTCCCTTGAAAGTACCCTCAGTTGTATATATATATATATATATATATATATATATATAATATTTCATGTTTTTATAAAGTAATGTTTAGTGTTTGCAGATATTGGTGATGTTTTTTATTTTCTTGTGAATTTGGGTAATACTGTCTCGCAGACACATTTCCTTAGCTTGAGATAACTATCATACCTGTCATTTTCAGTTATTTTATCATAGATCCAGTTGATTGTGGTTTTTTTTTTTTTAACTATTCTAAACAGTGCTGCTGAGACTATCTTTGAACTTTTCTTGGGGGAGGATATTTCCTTGAGGTCTATTTTCCAGACTAAAATTACCAGGTTACCAGATCAAATGTCTGTGAATGCTTTTTAACTGCTGTCGTCAGCACGAGGTTGCTCTCGAGAGAACTGTTGTCCCTTGAAAGTACCCTCAGTGGTGTGTACATGTGTTTGTTTCTCCACTGGTCTACATTGCTGGGGGTGGTGGTGATGGGGGGTGGGTTTCTCTTTCAGCTTAGCTAAGTGTCTAGTGAGTGCATCCTTGGTGGCTGATGGAAATACTTCAGGGCCCTGGAAAGTCCCTGGGACTCCCCAAATCCTACCCAGCAGTGCTTGATGCCAGAAACGCACACCTGAGGATACATACCTAAGAGAAGAGAGGCGAAAGGGGGACGCTGCTGAGACGGAGGAGTAAAAAGCATCCCAAGACATTTCTGACTTCAGCGTTGTATGCCAGGCCAGCTCTGAAAATGGGAGATGCTTTGTCAAGAATCTTCCGAGTGGTTGGATGGCTTAGGTATGGAGAAAAGAGGGCATCTCAGAGGTACAAAGGGCATTGGTTCTGGGACTAGGTGGGCCTGGGCTCTCCTTCCAACCGCCAAGGTCATTGTGACCTTGGTCTTGATTCATAATCTCATTAATCTTTAATTTCCCAACTGTAATGAGGAGGCTAAAGGTATCCGCTTTGAGGGGTTGTTGGGTAGATTATACGTGAACTGATGGGTGTAACAGCAGCCTGACACATAGTAGGCACCCAGAAATGCTGCTCCTCTTCCTAACTGAATGAATGGGCACAGGGGAACCAGATGGCCGAGAAACAAACGCGGACCTCTGGGGGCATTTGAGAGTTGGGCTGACATGAGCAGTGCAGGCACTGGCCCACAGTGCCTTTCGTCAGAGTGCCCCAAGTGATGCGCATTGCCTGGCTGGGTAGCAGGTGAAGAAAGGTCAAGAAGATCTAGTCTAAGCTAACTGCTGAATTGGTTACAGGCACCCCCGCTTGAAGGAACACCTCCCAGCCACTCAGGCCCTGACAGCTTTTTAAAGAGCCGCTCCTGCCTCCCCTTCCCCGACCTGAGGATGGACGGGGCTCCCGGGCTGCTCACAAGCACTCCAGGCACAGCTGCTTGGCACGGTTCTGTCTGCCGCTCTCTGCCTGCCTCGTCACTCTACTTTCCTGTGTCTTCATTTCCTCCCTGCTGAGGAAGGCTGATTCAATATCCCCCTTCTAACCACCCCAGCACACTATATTTAATGCCCTGCTACAGCTGTGGCAAATGAGACCACAAGCTCACGTGCTGACACCCTGCTCTCCACTTCCGAGTCTTCATAGACTTCTGACGTTTTCCCAAATGCAGCCTGCCTCAGTGTCCACAGCTGTAAACTGGGGGAATACCTGCCCCACCGCCTCACCGAGTGGTCACAGGATACAGCTAGCTGGTTCCTGCATGATTCCCCAGGCTGAAGTCTGGGCTCTGCCCCTCACACTCCAGCTTCAGTTTACTTTTGGAAGTTCAGAGGTGTCCTTTATGGAAAGCATCCTGACTCGAGCTACTAAAGCAGATAGAATCCCTTGATAAAATAGAACCCAGCTAACGATTTGCCAAACACCTGCTCTCAGACATGGGGGCCGAGAGGGACTCAGCACTGTCCGAGGAGCAAGCCAGGAGCTGGCCTCGGCCCAAGGGAGCTTGTTCAGGCGTGTTGGGCCACAAGTGACTGTGGTGTGTGTGCACACTTTGTTGGGGGGGAGGGGGATTGATCTCTTAAATACCATATTGGAAGGTTCCCAATGAGTTCTTTCTAAAACTGATAAAGGGAACCACATTGGGTGTTGGCAGCTGGCTTGGCCATTCATGAGGCGTCTGTGCTAAGGTTTTAAATGCAGGACATTGATGCTCTGAGTATAAAAATATCTCAGTGAATAAGCCTAAGGGGAGGGGAGGGTTTAGAATTTTTACCGAGGTAGAATCGCCTGAGAATCTGGTAGGCTTCTCCCAGTGGAGAGTACAGGGAGAGAATTGTGGACACACCAGGATTCCCCACATAGTGTCTGCCAGCCCCCTGCTCATCTGGCTTCTGGGATGGCACCCTGGATGCTGGCACCTAACCATACAAGTGAAGCAGGTGGTCTTAGAACAGTTGATAGCAGAGGCAGGGCTCCGAATTTCCTGTGATGGAAATGCAAAACAGTAAAAGGATTTTTTTTTTATTTCTTTGGTCCAGGGTCCTCAACTCTTTGGGGATGAGGTTTCGAGCTGTGGCTGGCTGATACCTTAAAAGCTGCCAATTAGGTGTTTTCCCCCTCTCCCCCCTGGGGCAGTCAGGTGCCCTGCTGAAATGCCCATACTCACTGGGCAGGAGAGGTGTGTCCAGCAGCCCTCCAGGTGCTCCCTGCCCACTGCAGCATCTTCCAGGACTCAAGGTGATAGAGCCCAGACTCTGAAGACATCCCCAGGTATAATGTTTCCTAGCACCATGAACTCAATCATCTTGTCTCTCTGACCTCAGTTTCTTCTTCTATAGAACTGATATAATTGTACATCTCTCAGAGTGTTTTAAGAACTAAATACTATAAGATAATCCAAGTGTTTTATAGAGTTCTTCTTTCATAGAATTGTTTCCATTGGCACATGGAAAAGTCTTAGTAAGTTATTGTTATTTTTGGTCAAAGGACAAAAAGGGTGAGAGCAGAGGTTGTTGATCCGACATCAATCACTGAGATTGTTATTGATGTAGTGGACACTTAATTCTGCGTGAGTGTCTTGACAGTGATTTCCTGTTTTCACTTCTGTAGGTAACTGGTACTCACGGTCAGCCTTAGCACAATAGATTGGTTTGGTCTTTCTATTCCACAGTCTGGAAAGAAGTGTGTTTTAAGAACTATAGCCTTTTTCACTTTGGGAACTACACCTCAAAGAAATAATCCTGAATGACTTTTTAACTAAATTGTAAAAAGAAGAAAAAAGAAAGAAAAAAAAAAGTCAGACAGTAAGTAGTAAGAGAAAAACTAAGTAGTCTACAACATGTCAGTGATTAAATATTCTCCAGACAAGAATCCTGGAGTGGGTAGCCATTCTCTTCTCCAGGGGATCTTCCTGACCCAGGGATCAAGCCCAGGTCTCCTGCATTGCTGAAAGTTTCTTTATTGTCTGAGCCACCAGGGAAGCCCTAATTAAATATTACCTAACCATTTAAAATGACCTATATATGGGAATTAGAAACATATAAGTAGAAAAAGAATAATCCAAGGTATCAATTGATTACAGTTTTGTTGATGCAAGAATGTGAAAATTTGGAGGAAAAGATTTTTTTCTTTGAGATTTATCTATAAAATATTTTAATAGTGGGTAAGAAATGCAATGTTCTTTAAACTGTATCTGGGTAAAACAAATGTAATTAGAATAATTATTTATATGGGAATTAGAAACATATAAGTAGAAAAAGAATAATCCAAGGTATCAATTGATTACAGTTTTGTTGATGCAAGAATGTGAAAATTTGGAGGAAAAGATTTTTTTCTTTGAGATTTATCTATAAAATAGTGGGTAAGAAATGCAATGTTCTTTAAACTGTATCTGGGTAAAACAAATGTAATTAGAATAATTATAGGGATCCACCTGAGGCAATCCCTTGACCAAAATGGCAGGGGGTGGGGTGTGGGGGGTGTGGTTGGGGGGAGAGGGATGAGTAAACCCAAAGTAAGTGAGTTCTTGTATCAGAATGATTGTGATGTAAATGTGGAACACTTTATCCAGAGACATTCCACCTGCCTGGCAACATCTTTCTACAAGAAACCTTGACTGTCTTTCCCATCAGCAGCCTACCCACTTCTCTGACAAGGTCATCACAGACTAGAGAAACAGATTGGATAGGTATTACGTCCTTATAAAAATCTACTCTGCCCTACCCAAACATCAGTACTATCCATTTTCAAAAGCTTACCCAAATGAAGTAAGTGTGATGCTTATCTCCTAAGTGAAGCTCCAGTGACGTGGACACTTTCCCCACTTACACAGGCTTTGTCACCTGCGCTGTGCCTGGTAAGCTCCTTCTCAGAGCTGAGGGGACAGAAGTACAGGTCTGTTTGTGGAATACCATGAAGATGTGACAGATTTAATTCAGTCTGAACAACACGGAATAGTTTTGCAAATAGGAAATACTGCTTCAGTCTCTCTATTATGATACAGAAATTGCCCAGTTAAAATAAAAGGAGGGTGGAGGGCCATCTTCCAAATTTGATGAGTATTCTCTTGTATACAGTTTGTTCTTTCAATTGGTCATTCAAGAAAAAATGATGACTTCTCTCGTGGCTCAGGTAGTAAAGAATCTGCCTGCAGTGTGGGAGACCCTGAGTTCAGTCCCTGATCAGAAAGAACCCCTGGATAAGGGAATATATACATGGAGTGAGCATGCACACGCACACACGCACGCATGTGTGCTCAGTCGCTCCAGTTGTGTCTGACTCTTTGTGACCCTATGCACTATAGCCCACCAGGCTCCTCTGTCCATGAGATTCTCCAGGCAAGAATACTAGAGTGGTTTGTTATGCCCTCCTCCAGGGCATCTTTCCAACCCAGGGATCAAATCCACATCTCCTGTGTCTCCTGCATTGCAAATGGGTTCTTTACCCACTAAGCCACCTGGAAAGCCTATATGTGTATTGTGTGTGTGTGTGTGTGTGTATACACATATATATACATATATCTATATATATGTGTATATATATGTATATATAGATATGTATGTATGTATGTGTATATAAGCCTTTTTCTCTCTCTCTCTCTCTCAGAGAGAGAGAAAGAAAAAGGCTTATCCATTGATTTAATTTTTTCTGTGAGTTAAGTAGCAGAATGTTTTGGCAGGGTCACTAATTGTCATTCTCTGGGGGTGATTTTGTAATCACTGATCTGGCCCATTCATTTGTCCTTAAGGTCACTCTTCCTTCTGATTTATCTTGCTCACTTGTATTATTTTCAGCTCGTAGTTTAACAGAATAAAAATCCTCTTCATTTTGAAAGTTTCTCCCCCACCAGAACAGAGGAATATTTCTGCACATCCTTTCCCCCCACCCCTTCTACCAGCTTGAGTACATGAGAGCAAATGAGTGAATAAAGTCTGCAGAAAAATTCAAAGCAGTAGTGGTAAAAATCAAGTCTTATTTTAGTTTCGGAAACTTCTGCCAATAGAAAAAAATGCTAAGCAAGACATTTCTGAGGGGCAGAAACAGCTATGAATTTGAAGTGAGAAGGCTTGGTTCTGGTCTCAACCCTACAGACTGGTAACTGGTAACCTCTCTCACTGATAACCTCATCTGTCAACAAGCAGATCAAATGAGCTGACTTTTTAAGACTCAGTTTTAACCTTCAGTGATTCTAAGTCCTGCACTTCCTAATTTCTTGGCGTCGCATCTTGGTCACAGTACACCCCATTTCCTGCCTTCCTGAGAAGCAGCTCAGTCCCTGCCCACAGCATAGAGGCCCCATTCCTCGCACAGCCATTGGCCCTGACCTTGGCTAGTCACCTCGTGCTCTCTGGGTCTTCTTTGGCCATTCAGCCATGAGGAGGGTGGAGATGGCTGGCTGCTTCCTGCCTGTCTCAGAGGGGTTGTAAAGGCCAGTACAATTTTACAAAAGATGAATTCCTCCAAGGAAGATCCTACCTGAGTAAGATATTTCAATACTTTAGCTGTAATTATTGCTGTAACATTCAGGAGTCATGAGAGATGGGAAGAGAAGGAACAGGTGTAAGAGTGCCTTGTATTCATGGTAATAGAGTAGAAAGAGGCCTTCAAAGCCATCTAGGGACCCACTCATTTACAGATACAGGCATGGAAACTGAGCAAGTTTAAGTGGTGAACTCCAGGTCATAAGCCTAATAATGTGATGTGGTTGGAGTTGGAGCCTGAATCCCCTGGCTCTCAGCCCAGGGTCCTCTCTTCTACATCAAAACAGAGGTCCTAGAACTCTTGGTTTCCAAATCCTTCAATGTGATGCCTCTGGGAACTGCACATGTATGCAAGGCCTCTTCTTGATTCTGTGAAGAAAGACTCCCCAGTAAAGTTACTCAGTGCAGGCAACTTGTGAACCCTGGTCAGGCAAAAACACCCAACATCAGATGATCCTCAAAAACCCACTTTCCCCTCCCAGTTCCCACTTCCTCAGAGGACTAGAGTCAGTCTGCTTGGAGAAAACTTGGCAGCCTGCTGGGACCAGGGAGCACAGAGAAACCCCAAAGACTTGTCTCTGGTAGTTAGAGTCAGTCTGGCTTTCTTCTCCTGGTCGGAGTATCTGGAATAGCAGCCAGAAATATCTCCCTAATGAGAAAAGCCTGGGACTCAGGTTGGAGATGGAGGGACAGTGGGATCTGCTAGCTTTGCCCTCATTCTTGTTCGTTATCACATTCAACCCAGATGTCCAGCTTTTGATATCTGGTCTTTTGCATTAGGATATCTGTTATAATTTTATTTATTTCATTTGCATGTAGTAATTAGGCACTAACTGTTATATATGTGGAGCTCTGTAGTAGGTAAGAGGGAGCCAGAGGGGGCTTAGGATTTCAAAGCATTTGTCTTTTGGGGGGGTTCAGGATTCCTTCCTGTAATGGTGTACAGGACTTGGAGGCATTTTTCTTGGGAAGGGGTCTTTAACGTTTATCAAGTCTGTTACCCTATCACAGATGGGAACCACTGTAGTGGGTGGGCACTAGAGCTCTGCCTCGGGTACCTGCTCTCCTGGTCAGCATCCTCATCCCACCCATCGAGTTGAAACCATGACCAAGGGTGGACAGATGGGGCAGGTCTGGTGTCCCCGGAACCCCAGGAAGCTGGACCTGGCGGCTCAAGTCCAGGCCCTGCTCCTGTGGATTCTGCCTCCGTTGTTATGTCTTCCTGCAAGTCCTCACATGGCACCTGTGGCCCTGGGCCTCAGTGAGCCCTGGAGAGGCCACAGGGACATGTGGACAGAAGCCTGGCCACTTCCCAGATCTAGCGGGCCCTTTCATTCAGCCCTGCAGGTCCTTGTGATTTCAGTGCTCCCACTAGGGGTCTTCCCAAGTGGCACTAGTGGTAAAGAATCCACCTGCCAATGCAGGAGACATAAGAGACGCAGGTTTAATCCCTGGGTTGGGAAGATCCCCTGGAGAAGGGAATGGCAGCCCACTCCAGTATTCTTGCCTGGAGAGTCCCATAGACAGAGGAGTCAGACAGGCTACAGTCCACGGGGTTGCAAAAAGTTGGACATTACTGAAGTGACTTAATATGCACTAGGGGTCAGGTTTGAGAAATTTCTGTTGGCTCTCTTAAAAATCGTACCCTCCTCACTGCCCTAAGGGACCCTGTGGCCTCTGAGTGGCTGTCTAAGGACTACCAAGGTTGTGTGGTTCTCTCATGTGCCCAGGTAACATCTGGCGTCCCCTCTCTGTTCCTATCCATGAAAATGATTTTGGAGGACTGCCTGGTAAATGCCTCCAGTAAGAACTGTGGTTCGAGTGCAGTGTGCCATTTGATACAGAAATTCAGAAGGTAATCACTGCTGGTTGGTGGGATAGGATGTCAAGCAAACTGTAGTCATCACGGAGGCTCCAGGGGCCAACACTGCAAGATCAGCACTCTGCTCTCTGCCTGTTGTGTATACTAGCGTGCATGTGACTCGCTACAGATGACATGCTGAGTTCTATTCTTTCTCCCCCTGTAGAGAGAAGACACGGTTCAATGTGCAGACCTTCTCCATCTCCGGCGTCTCCACCCTCCAATTCCAGGACATCACTAGTACAGGTGAAAACAAAAACCTGTCTCAGCGGCCATAACTCTGCCAGCAGCTCCTCAAAGCCATTCAAAACGCCCAAAGACAATCTACTTACCTCCAGCAGCAAACAGCACACAATCTTTTCCGCGAAGGGATCAAGGGACAAACCATGGTGAGTGTCGGGTGGGTGCCGGCGGCTGGCTGACTGTTCTCGCTGCTTGTCCCCTAACCACAGGAAGCAGTGCTTACCCATGTCTTTGTTCCTGGGCATCGTGTCCAGGAATTTGGGGAAGTGGGGAGAGAAGGGACAGAAAACCATCGTGATGGGATAAGAAACCTAAGCACAGGAGAGAACCGGGAACTTTAAAGGACCGTCTGCCTGACAGAGGGATTTTTTCCACTCCTAGAGCTGAGGCAAGTTGTGTCTAAGAAGAGAGTAAACAGAGGACTACTCCTCAGTTATACGGTCACCTCTCAATTTTCTGCCCCAGTGAAGGGAAGTGTTGGTATAAATAATCAAAACCACAGCCAGTCCACCCAGCGGGGAGTGAGGTCAGGGCCCTGCCCAGGGCCCTGGAAGGCAGGCCCAACCCCCCGCAACAGAGCCCCCATCTCAAGCAGCCTGGTCTCCGCTCCGTGAAGTAACTGCCAACAGAGGCAGGTAATTGGGAGCTGACCACAGGAGGAAGAGAGGAAATCCAAAGAGAACGTTGCTGCTTTGATGGGGGGGGGGGGGGGGGAGGGCTGGCTGCGGGGGGCT
>SJYC01002107.1:0-15450 GCA_006408675.1 Madoqua kirkii
GGGGTGGGGGAGGGCTGGCTGCAGGTGACTGTGAAAAATCAGAGGCTTTTAATTCACTTTTTTTTATCTCCATCTTTACGGAAAGTCAGTAAAGGTTACCTATGGAATGGACAGATAGGAAACCAAACAGAAAACGAGGACAGGAAGCAGAAGATAAGTATCTTCAAATGCCAAGAGCCCTTAGGGACCGGCTTAGTAGAGCCTCCAGCCTTATCTTGCTGGCCTTGTGAAGGCAGAAGAGGTATAAGTATGGAGATTGTTCATCTATATATTTAAAGAGGAAGAAGTCTTCTGTTAATTCATGCTAGTTAATTACACTTACGTTCACAGCTGGATAAGCTGTGGACGAAAGTCACATCAATTGGTTTGTCACTGCACGTGGGAAATTATGACGCCTTTGTAAAGAGCTAATTGTGCCAGATCAACTGAGGAGCCTCTCACGACAGAGGGGAAGGGTTCAGACGTGGCTGTCAAGAAGGGGAGTCACTTGTCATGCAGCTGGGGTTCACGGCCAGTCTTTGCTGTCTTCCGAGCGTTAGGATCTCCATGCTGTAGGATGTGACTGTAACTGGCTAGGGAAGACGTAGCCTGTGAGTGATACTGGTGGCCTCTGGGCCTGCCTGCTGGTTGCGTGAGTGTCCCTCTTTTGGTGACCTCGGAGAGCACCTGAAAGGTTGTTTGCCAAGGCGTCATCTGGTGTCCTGATGTAAGTGCTTCCGGAATCACTGCTTGTATACAGATCTCAGCTGGTGACCTTGGGCGATCTTGGTGTGCCCCAGTTTTCCTCATGTGTAAATGAGGAGTGCGGTTAATGATATCTCTGCCCCACGAGATTTTGTCTGTACCTGTAAGGATGGCTTCACTTGTGGCTCAGCTGGTAAAGAATCCACCTACAATGCAGAAGACCTGAGATTGATCCCTGGGGTGGGAGGATCCCCTGGAGAGTGGAGAAAGGAAAGGCTACCCACTCCAGTATTCTTGCCTGGAGAATTCCTTGGACTGTGTAGTCCATGGGGTCACAGAGAGTCGGACATGATTAAGTGACTTTCACTTTCATGAGGATGTAGTAATCTAACTTTTTTAAAGGCAGCAAGTGTGATGTCTGGAGCAGGGCACATCAATAAATATTTGATGATCATGTTATCATTATCACATTGTCACATGTGCCAAAGGACAGAACTCCTATAACTCCTCAACCAGGTTGAGAAGCAAAATCTCCTTGTAAAAGTAAAGAAATGGTTCTTCAGACTCAGACTGAAGTTGAAAATGGAAAAAGATAAGCTTTGATTCAGAATCTAGAATTGCGCTCTAGAGCAACTAAATGAGGGAAACTGGGACAAGGCTCATGGGGAGTAAGTTGGGAGGAGACTTGGAGGGCCACAGATCACAGCATGAATGCTGTAGATGATAAACATGGTCCCGAAGGGCGAGACACAGCACCAAGAATTCTCCTAGGAAACAAGGGTTCGGGGGACCACTGGGGTTAGATCAGCCACCATGTTTGGGTCACACCAACTAGCCTGCAGTTGCTCTGGGCAAGGCCCCTTCAGCTAGAGACAGAAGATGATTTTGAGAGAATCTGAAAATACTAGACAGGGTCAAAGAAAGGCAATCAAAAGGATTGCAAGGAGAGAAATAGCCATTCTGAGAAAAGGACTCCAAAAACTACAGCACTGACCTTGTGTGAAGAGCAGAAAGGTCCTGGGTGACCTACCTGACTGCAAGCAGGTGGATGTTCCAGACAGATCAAGAGATGCAGGACCAGTGAGGCTGAGCGTTGACTGCAGCAGTCTCCTGACTGCTCTCGTCTCTGGTCAGTCCGTCCCCTGCCCACCAACGCCAGCAAGGTGTATCGGAGGGCTGGGAGTAGTTGATTCAGTGGCTTCCAGGGCCTACCTCAGTTCAAGAAGGCTTGCCTAGAGGGCTGTGTGGAAGAAGCACTGGCCAACAGACAAGAAAAGCCAGTGTAAGTCCCAACTTGGCCACTAACATTCTGCATGACCCTGAGCAAGCCACTTAATTTCTCTAAGTCTTGTTTTCAGGCCTGAGTATTTTGTCATTTTTAATTCACAGTCCTCAAAACTTCTCCAAGTTTCTTAATTGTCTACTGAGTTTGAGTTAGAATCTCAGCCCAGTGGGTGCCTGAAGTGGGGAGAAAGCAGAAGCAGGGCTGAGTCCCCCTTTAAAAGCCAAACACCTACATCTAGAAGGAGGTTTATCTATAAACACCCTCTACAAACTGTCTGCAAACCCCTTAATCCAGTCATGATCATTTGATACTATCTCCTTACTCCAGCTTCCCCACCATGTCTTCCCTTGGTCCCTTTACCTAAAACATCCATCCATCTTTATTCAGTTTAACATTTAATGAGCACCTACTGTAACACTGTGTCCCAGCTCTGTAACAATCCATAAGGATGTACAGGGCTTTTCACCTGTGGCACCTTTGTGCAAGCTAAAAATAAGCCTGGATACAGCCCTGGACCAGAGAACACAATTGGCTAATGACCATCATCCCTTTCTCGCTTCCTCAGCCTGACATCTAGTGCAGTGCACGACCTGTGCAACTGTACACTGCGCTTTGGTGACACGAAATTAAGACATACTGTCCTAGGAAGCCTGTAAAAGGAAGCATGCGCCAACACAGAGTACAATGTGACAGGAGCTCAGACTTTGGTGGCACAGAAGAAGGGCACCTAACCCAGGCCGAGGACTCAGAAAAGGTTTTTCAGAAGAGGTCACACTTGAGCTGAATTTGAAGGATAAATAGGAATTAAACTAGACAAAGAAACTGAACTAGAATGATAGATCTTATATTGATATAGACATGTATATGTGTATATATATGTACACACACATACATATATAAATCTAATAATATATTTTTCACCACAGTTTTTTAAAATCCTTTTTTTTTTTTTTAAGAGAAAATGGAGATGGTGTCCTAGGCAAAGGAAACAAAACATACAGAAGTAGTTGCTTGTCAGGAGAGGCAGGTGATGAAACCGAATAGGTGAATGAGGGCCAGATTATAAAATTCCTCTGTCTGAGCTAACTTCGGGAATTTGGACTTCACCCTGAAAGCGGCATGGAGCTGTGGGAGGAGTGGTTTTAAGGTATGTGAGACCCCTGTGGAAGCAGTATGAAGGTGGCTCGAGGGGCCGCTCGGGAAGCAGCCACAGCAGTGAGAATGCTTTTGCATGACCCGGGTGGGGCGTGATGACAGCCTGCACCCAGACAGCGGTAGTGGACATGTGCGGAAGCGACCAGGTGGGAGATGCCGCGGAAAGCGCCACAGGACTTTGGGGCTGGCTGTGTTAGGGCTTGTAGTACCAAGGAAGAGTTTAGGGTAATGTTCCTGGCTGGAATAGCTGAGTGACTGGTCCTGCCACTTCCTCAAGAGGAGCACAGAAAGGACCAGAGTCTAGGGTGGGGAGGAAAGGAGGAGTTCAGCGAGGGAGTCAGTGGAGTTTGAAGTATCTGAGAAACATCTGTGTGGAGATGTCTGCTGGGTATTGAGTGTCTGGAACCAGAGATCGGGAAAGAAGCCTGGGCTGGGAATGGGGATTTGAGAGTTGTCAGCCTAGATGTGGGCACTGAAGCAGTGATACAGATGGGATTTCCCTAGCAGATACGGAGCTTGAGAAGAGCAGGGGCCAAGGGCAGGGCCCACGAGAATGGGGGCTGGGCGGAGGGGGTGGGCAGGCTTCCCTTCTCTGCTGGCTCAACACTCACTGCTCTTCACGGCCTATCCCAGGGACCACCTTCTTCTCAAAGCCTTTATCTCTCATTCTCTCTCTTGTTACCAGCCACTTGATATACTGGCATCTCCTTCTTACTCCAGCTTCCCCACCATGTCTTCCCTTGGTCCCTTTACCTAAAACATCCATCCATCTTTATTCAGTTTAACATTTAATGAGCACCTACTGTAACACTGTGTCCCAGCTCTGTAACAATCCATAAGGATGTACAGGGCTTTTCACCTGTGGCACCTTTGTGCAAGCTAAAAATAAGCCTGGATACAGCCCTGGACCAGAGAACACAATTGGCTAATGACCATCATCCCTTTCTCGCTTCCTCAGCCTGACATCTAGTGCAGTGCACGACCTGTGCAACTGTACACTGCGCTTTGGTGACACGAAATTAAGACATACTGTCCTAGGAAGCCTGTAAAAGGAAGCATGCGCCAACACAGAGTACAATGTGACAGGAGCTCAGACTTTGGTGGCACAGAAGAAGGGCACCTAACCCAGGCCGAGGACTCAGAAAAGGTTTTTCAGAAGAGGTCACACTTGAGCTGAATTTGAAGGATAAATAGGAATTAAACTAGACAAAGAAACTGAACTAGAATGATAGATCTTATATTGATATAGGCATGTATATGTGTATATATATGTACACACACATACATATATAAATCTAATAATATATTTTTCACCACAGTTTTTTAAAATCCTTTTTTTTTTTTTTAAGAGAAAATGGAGATGGTGTCCTAGGCAAAGGAAACAAAACATACAGAAGTAGTTGCTTGTCAGGAGAGGCAGGTGATGAAACCGAATAGGTGAATGAGGGCCAGATTATAAAATTCCTCTGTCTGAGCTAACTTCGGGAATTTGGACTTCACCCTGAAAGCGGCATGGAGCTGTGGGAGGAGTGGTTTTAAGGTATGTGAGACCCCTGTGGAAGCAGAATGAAGGTGGCTCGAGGGGCCGCTCGGGAAGCAGCCACAGCAGTGAGAATGCTTTTGCATGACCCGGGTGGGGCGTGATGACAGCCTGCACCCAGACAGCGGTAGTGGACATGTGCGGAAGCGACCAGGTGGGAGATGCCGCGGAAAGCGCCACAGGACTTTGGGGCTGGCTGTGTTAGGGCTTGTAGTACCAAGGAAGAGTTTAGGGTAATGTTCCTGGCTGGAATAGCTGAGTGACTGGTCCTGCCACTTCCTCAAGAGGAGCACAGAAAGGACCAGAGTCTAGGGTGGGGAGGAAAGGAGGAGTTCAGCGAGGGAGTCAGTGGAGTTTGAAGTATCTGAGAAACATCTGTGTGGAGATGTCTGCTGGGTATTGAGTGTCTGGAACCAGAGATCGGGAAAGAAGCCTGGGCTGGGAATGGGGATTTGAGAGTTGTCAGCCTAGATGTGGGCACTGAAGCAGTGATACAGATGGGATTTCCCTAGCAGATACGGAGCTTGAGAAGAGCAGGGGCCAAGGGCAGGGCCCACGAGAATGGGGGCTGGGCGGAGGGGGTGGGCAGGCTTCCCTTCTCTGCTGGCTCAACACTCACTGCTCTTCACGGCCTATCCCAGGGACCACCTTCTTCTCAAAGCCTTTATCTCTCATTCTCTCTCTTGTTACCAGCCACTTGATATACTGGCATCTCCTTTTAATCCCGGCCGCACTTCATTTTTGCCTTACCCATGCCTCTGTGATGTTGTAGATGAGACCTCTGTATTCCTTCTGCTCCTTGATAATTGCAGGGCCTTTTACATAGCAGCTTCTCACACTCAGCAAACACAGTACCCTTGTCAGTAAATATTTGTTGAACTGAATGAAATGGATCTGACCATTGGAAAGGATCATAAGATTTCCATTCCTGGAGACAGTTAACCCTTTATCTAGAATTGTCTAGAATGGCACTATCCAATCATATATAATGTATACCACACATGTAATTTGAAATTTTCTAGTATCCATGCTGAAAAAAGTGACAAGAAATAAGTGAAATTAATTTTGAACAATTTTTATTAAACCTAATATAACCACAGTATTGTCAATATATAATCAATGAGAGAGTTCATTTTTTTTTCTAAAATCTTCAAAACCCTGTGTGTGTTTTACACTTAGAGCATATCTCAATTTGTACACTAAAATTTCATTGGAAATACTTGCTCCATATTTAGATTGCATTTTAATAGATAGTGATTATAAAATAGATTTGTGTACCCAAGTTGTTCCAAAATATAATTAAAACATTTTCTAATAACTGAATCAAGTACCTATTTTTAAATTGTGAATTAACGTTAAATAAAAGTTAACATCAGATCCTCAGCCACATCTTAAGCCCCTCCCCTCTGCTCATCTTAAGTGCTCTATCAGATAGCACAGACCTGGACACCTGGGCTAGGTGACCCTGGGTGAGTCCCTCTGGTTCTTTGACTTACAGGTGTGTGAAGGTGACCCCTCAGATCTCTTTAATGTTATGCTTCCTGGCAAGAGTTGCTAAATTCCCAGATGGAAGGAGCCCTCCTGCTTTCTCATATTCACCTGCTGCTCCTGGGGGTGCCGTGGGAGCAGAGCCGGAGGACCCAGTTTGGTCATGCAGAGAATCCCCTGCCTGCGCTCTGTTCCTTGCTTCCAGGAGCTCTGCATCCAAAGGCCAAAGTGTAAGCTGCAGGTGGGGGCTGAGGCGTTTAGATGAGGTTAACAGCAGGTTAGGGACACCCTTTTCCAAGTAGCTCAAATTCACTTGTCTGGCCATACAACACCGCTCCTAAGTTCAGGCCCACCTCCTGCCATCTCACATAAGATTAAATGGTCCATGGGCTTGTTGTTTTCTCCCTTCTGTGCCTGGGGAGGTTAAAAAGTAACTGCATTAGAAGAGAGGAGGACACGGGGCATCCCTGAGCTATCAGCTTTGTTCCCTCTGCCTGCAGCACTCAGGATTTGCCTAGCACCCAGGCTCCCAGAGCCCCTCTCCTCTAGTTCACCAGTGGGGACCACCTCTGGGGAATCCAGAGGCCAAGAATATCCTGCCTGAAGTCCACAGAACCCATAAAGGTGGAGGAAAGTGAGTAAAGGGGTTTTGTTCCCAGGTGGAAGTTAAGAGGGAATTCTGACTGGTTGGCTCTTATGCCTGTGTTCTGCCAGGGGACTAGCTTCTTGTGTCTGACTTTTCCACCTGCTGCCTTTTCAGCCTCCGTGGTCCAGCTTGATGGACCGATGGGGGAGCTCAAATTTGCAAAGCCACTGATGTGGGTGGGAGCAGGGAGGAGGATTTCCTCCCCTGCATGGCTTGTTGCCTTCTCTTTGGGCCTTATCTACCCACTCATGTGTGCTGAATGCTAAATGTGCTCAGCTATTAAAAATGCAGGAGATAGCCTGCTGCTCCAGAAGGAAAATGAGCCAGAGCAAAGAAAAATCAGCAGGCTTTCGGTTTCCCTGCATGTGCCTGGCAGCGGGTGGGGGAAGGCCCCCCTCCTCAAGGAGGCAGGGCTCCTGTGTGTGCTTAGGATGGGAGGCGTGTCCTCCTGGGCAGTGAGGGCTGGGGGCTAGGAGCACTGTGGAAGCTCTGTGGAGCAGGAAGTGATAACTGAGAGGCTCTGCCAGGTGCCCTGGGAGAAAGGCGGCTGGCTTATTGCTCTTGCTTGGCATTGGTATGAACTAGGGGCAAGACCATAGCTCCATACTGATAGCTCCCACAGGACATAGGGAGTCATCTCAGGATTTGGCTGAGATTGAAGAATTCTAGAGACTCAAAGGCGTGCAGGCCCTCCAGGTGACCTGGCTCCTCTGACCACCCCAGATCCCACAGCCCGATTCTTGCAGTGGCCCTGCCCTGCTCGGAACTCTTCCATGGCTCTCGGGTGTTTGACCGTAGAAGTTTAACCCCTTTGGAGGTAGATACATGGTCTGGCATTTCCTCACTTGTCTAACTGCTACTGCCAGTGTTTTAACCCCTTCGTTTCATATTCCAGGTGTTGCGATCTCACTGAACCTCCTCATCATGCCTCTGTGTGTTGGCGTGTGCTGTTTCGCCTAACAGCAGCAGCCTCCTTGCCTGTCCCTTTTTGTTATTCAGTTGCTAAGTCGTGTCGGACTCTTTGGAACCCCATGGACTGCAGCACACCAGCCTTTTCTGTCCTTCACCATCTCCCAGAGTTTGCTCAAACTCATGTCTGTTAAGTCTGTGATGCCTGTCCCTACATATGCTTAAAATCTCTGCATGAGTATTGCTTCCTCCATGAAGCCTTCCTGGGGTTTTTATACAGATTGAGATGCTCCTTCTTCTAAGCTCTCATTAACACTCAATTTGCCAATATAAGAGCTACCATCATACATGGTACTTATTTGCATCTTTAGGGACTCCTAGTGCTCCTTTCAGAGAATCCAGTGACACCTCACTCCAGTACTCTTGCCTGGAAAATCCCATGGATGGAGGAGCCTGGTAGGTTGCAGTCCATGGGGTCGCTAAGAGTCGGACACGACTGAGCGACTTCACTTTCATGCATTGGAGAAGGAAATGGCAACCCACTCCACTTCTTGCCTGGAGAATCCCAGGGACGGGGGAGCCTGGTGGGCTGCCGTCTATGGGGTCGCACAGAGTCGGACATGACTGAAGTGTCTTAGCAGCAGCAGCAGCAGTGCTCCTTTGCCCCCTGCTGCAACCCCATTTTTTAGCATGGAATCTGGCATCCAGCAGATGTTTCATAAATGACTATATGATGAATGAGTGAGCAAATGAAGGATTCTGTGAAACTAGAACTGCTCCTTTGCCTTCTTTTTCCTCACAGAGACTTTTCTGATGCTAAAGGAAACAGCAAGTATAAATAATGATCTTTTGAGTTCCTGAAGAGAAATCCAGGTGCCACGTGCCATTGTGGAATTCTTTTTCCCTGTTACAATTATTAGAGTTAGGAATGGAGAACTAGGTGCTAAGTGTTAAAAAGGAAAAACCCTCTGTGCTCTAGCAAGAAGGGAAAGGTAATTTCTTTTAAGTTAGAGGCAACAATTACAGTCATACCAACAACACAACCCCTGCATGTCATGTCCCAGGATGTTATAAAGAACACCCTGATCAGAGGGAAGTGAAGAGGTGGCATGGTGTTCCACAGAAGTCCCTCCCTGGACTGCTGCTTACAGATTCAGCCCCTCACACAAGAGATGGGTTGGGGGGACATTTGGAGGCCAGTTTTTGCCCCTAGTGGTGCAGCTGTGGGTGTCAAGCAAGAAGTGAGGCAGAGGATGAGGGGCAGAAAGCAGGTGGCCTGAAGAAGTAGGTGCAGGTTACTGTGATGAGCCACAGAAGAAAGAGTAGAAAGAGAAAGGGCAGGTGGGTATGAGGATGGAAGGAGGGGCAGGTTAAAAGATGCAGGCATCCAGAGGGCATATTATCTCTGCCAGGACAGGGAGGCATCTGAAAATTAACCATCTAAGTGCTGCCTGTTCCCTCAGTTTCAGAAGAACAATGGATGGCCCCTGGGATGTAAACTCAACTTATCTTGTCGAGTTACAGAAGTGCTCAAAATTTAGGGGCTAGATGGGATTTCCCTGGCAATCCAGTGGTTAAGACTTGGTGCTTTCACTGCAGGGATGAGGGTTCAGTCCTTAGGGAACTAAGATCCTGCATGCCATGCAGTGTGGCCAAAAATAAATGAAAAAACGTTAATGGGGATTAGAATCTAAGGAGGAAAATATACTCTAGGACAACTGGGGAGGGGAAAGAAATGATATGCTGCATGGGTGGAGGGGGCAGAGTCTGAGCCAAGAAGGTTAGTAACCGTGGCCCTTCGCTTCTGCAGAAGACATTGTCAGTTTTAGATGCCTTCATAGGCATTCGTGCCTTTGTGCTACTTCTTTTTGAGCCTCAAGGCTGCTCGGCGATGAGATGAGGAAATAGAAGTCCAAGGTGATGAAGAGTTGGGCCCAAGATGACACACACAGAGCTGGACAGGGGTGGAGCTAGAGCTATGGTAAAGAGCCCTGCCCTCAGAGCACCCTGAGGTCAAGCCCCCTTGCCACCCTTCACTTGGCTGAATTAGTGTCCTCGGCCAACCTGTCTAAGCCTTAGGTTCCTCATCTCTAAATTGTGGGTGAGGATGAAACATGACCTCCCGTGTGTGGGCACCGCCTACCACCCGGCACCCAGCAGTGCTCCGTGTGTGCATGGCAAGGGTGAGTGAGGTGCTGTGTGTAAGGGATGGGGGAGGTCAGCACCTCTCCCCCCACTTTGTCATCTCAGTGGCTCCTCTACCAAGAACAGAAGCAGCTGGAGGCTGGTCCTTTCTGGAAGCGTTTGTACTGGTGTAGAGCTGGTCTGCTTTGTGTTGTGTTACATGGTTTAACTTTCATTGCAAAGATTGGCTCATTCATCGAACATTGACTGGGCCAAGTGCTAAATAGTGTGTGTATATATATATATCTGGGATAACTGGAGTGATGAATACATTTGGTTCAAGTCCCTGTCCTCAGGTAGCTCGTGGTCTGGCCAGGTCCCCAGGGTCATAGAACTAAAACCTTGCTCTTTGATGTGATAAGTGTGGCAGAAACACCAAGGGAGGCAGAGCCAGCGCTGAGAGAGGAGAGGACCCGTCAACCGGATGAAGGCAGATGGGGGCGTGTTCACACCGAGAAGGAAGGCGGGCCCAGCAGCAGAAGGAACCGCCCACCCGCCTCAAGGCCCAGAGCCAGGCAGACGCACACAGTGTTCAAGGAGTGAGGGCTCCTGGAGGCTGTGGGAGAAGGTGCCAAGGCGGGAGCCGTGTGGGGCCAGCTGTGAGGGTGGGCTTGGTCCGCTGGGCAGTGGGAAGCCCGCGAAGCCCTCTAAGCAGCAGGATAGCAGGGTCAGATTTGCATTGGTGGAGACAACGTGAGCACAGGGAGAGGCTAGATGGAAGGTCTGATGATAGGATTTTGATCCAGGTTCTGGCGAGCAGTGAGGACAGTGATGACACTGAAGTAATGCAGAAAGGAGATGTTGATAGCGTAGAACTTTTTAAAAACACAAACTATTTAATCGGGGGCAAAGCATCTCCTGAGTTTGCTATAGATCAGTGTGAAGACTCAACTCTTGAAGGTTTAAACAAAATGTGCTTGCCGTTCTGGATGGAGGTGGTTTGGTGTGGGACTGCCTGCCGAGTGCTGGATTCCAACACGGAGAAGGAGGAATAGGGAAGATGCTTCCTGGGGAAGTGCCTCTGTGAAGGAAGCTGGGAGCAGAGGCTGGAGCGCTGACGGTAGCCAGGGGTGCTGTGCTCAGAGCAAGCTTCCTGAAAGCAAAGGCTGGGAGCCTGGGCCCTGGTCCCTGCTCCCCTCCTTCCCTGGCAAGGGCACGGAAGATGTTCTTTGAAAGTCCTGTCTCTCCGAGTAAGTATTGGCCGCAGGGCTTGAGCCAGGCCGTGACTGTGGTGGTGTGCTGTCTGTGGAAGGCCCGGCAGGGGGAGGCTGGACGCCTTTTAGCTCCAGCAGCGGGAGCTGGTGACCTCTGGCGGCTGCAGGCGGAAGCGCGCCCACTGGCCACTCCTGAGCAAAGCCTGGCTACTCTGGGGGCTCCATTCCGCCCTGCAGTAGTGCTCCCTCCAGAATCCGCCTGATTCCTGATCTCTTCCATCTCAGATCCTGCCCTCAAAGGCCCTTGCTACTGTCCATGCCTTGCTGTGAATTTCACTAGGTACTCATTTTCATTGTGAGGCTCCTCATTCTCATATATAGCAGGAAAGACACTAAGCAGGTATGGTTGTTTGATCTGGGCTTGTCTTAAATTTCTCTGGGACTATCACCCGAGGAAGCACCCCTGCAGGCAGGCCGGTCTCCAGTGCACTCCGGAGACAGCCTGGCCAGCTCTGTGTACCCTACCATGCCAGGACTCTGTTTTCCCTTCCTTATCTTTCTCTCTCCTCTGATTGCTGATTTTTCCCATGATCTTGGAGCATCACGACTCCCCAGCAATGTCAGCACATTAAGTGCCTGTTGATCTCTCACTGGGTCCGGAGACTACCTCCTGAGCTCCTTGCCTTGGGAACCCCTGCTTAACAGAAGTGCCAGAGACACTAACAGAGGCTGATGCTGGGACTTCTTGCTTCTAGGGAATCTGGAGCAGCCTAGAATGGGGCACATGCAGTTCTTCCGGAGGAAGAAATTTTAGGGCCATCACAGACATCCCCACTGCCTCACACACTTCAGGGTTACAGAAAACAATATGTTCATATGAGAGGAGACTGGAGTTCCTCTCGCTCTTGTAGAATATGTATCCATGTGGGAACTTTTACCACTAGTCCAGGCTTGGGCAGTGCATAGGAGAATGGGGTGGAAAAAGCAGGTGGGATTGCAAAGCAGGACTGAGGGCTCCTGGAAAGGGATCAAGTCTGCCAAGCCTTCTTACTCAGCTCTGTCTTTTCCCTTTGCCACCCCCAGGAAGTGGTCCTCCACTCTGGGTGAATATGGAGGGCCAGTTGCTCCCACTCAACTTCTTTTCCTGCCTTCTCCTCCTCCTCATCCACCCCTCACTCCATTGTGGGACCAGAAGACTCAAAGAGGACAAAAAAGTTCTGACGGTGACAATGACTTGCACATAGACATCTACCTCAGAAGCATCAGGGTCCATGGGGGTGGTGTCTCTCTTGTTTTAGCTACAGTTTACTGAGGGTCAACTGTGCCCAGGGACTAAGCTAAGCACTTTATACATATTATCTCAGTTAATCACTTCAGGTATCTATCATGATCTTCATTTTACTGATAAGGAAACTGAGGCCTCAGTTCAGTTCAGTTCAGTCGCTCAGTCGTGTCCGACTCTTTGCAACCCCATGAAGCGCAGCACGCCAGGCCTCCCTGTCCATCACCAACTCCCGGAGTTCACTCAGATTCACGTCCATCGAGTCAGTGATGCCATCCAGTCATCTCATCCTCTGTCGTCCCCTTCTCCTCCTGCCCCCAATCCATCCCAGCATCAGAGTCTTTTCCAATGAGCCAACTCTTTGCATGAGGTGGCCAAAGTACTGGAGTTTCAGCTTTAGCATCATTCCTTCCAAAGAAATCCCAGGGCTGATCTCCTTCAGAATGGACTGGTTGGATCTCCTTGCAGTCCAAGTGACTCTCAAGAGTCTTCTCCAACGCCACAGTTCAAAAGCATCAGTTCTTCAGCGCTCAGCCTTCTTCACAGTCCAACTCTCACATTCATACATGACCACTGGAAAAACCACAGCCTTGACTAGACGGACCTTAGTTGGCAAAGTAATGTCTCTGCTTTTGAATATGCTATCGAGGTTGGTCATAAACTTTCTTCCAAGGAATAAGCGTCTTTTAATTTCATGGCTGCAGTCACCATCTGCAGTGATTTTGGAGCCCCCCAAAATAAAGTCTGACACTGTTTCCACTGTTTCCCCATCTATTTGCCATGAAGTGATGGGACCGGATGCCATGATCTTCGTTTTCTGAATGTTGAGCTTTAGGCCAGCTTTTTCGCTCTCCTCTTTCACTTTCATCAAGAGGCTTTTTAGTTCCTCTTCACTTTCTGCCATAAGGGTGGTGTCATCTGCATATCTGAGGTTATTGATATTTCTCCTGGCAATCTTGATTCCAGCTTGTGTTTCTTCCAGTCCAGTGTTTTTCGTGATGTATTCTGCATAGAAGTTAAATAAGCAGGGTGACAATATACAGCCTTGACGTACTCCTTTTCCTATTTGGAACCAGTCTGTTGTTCCATGTCCAGTTCTAACTTGCTTCCTGACCTGCATACAGATTTCTCAGGAGTTTAAAAACATGTTTTCAGTGCTTGCTTTGGTTGATTATGTCTATGATTTTGTCTGCTTTCAGATAATATTTTTCTTTCCTTTTCCTATAATGTCAATAAACATAGAACATTCCTCTTCTCAGAATTGTTCTTTGGGAGGTAGAGGGGTCAAGGTTTCTTTTTTAAAACACTTTTTTCTATAGAACTTAAATGAGGTGGGTATGTCTGCTCTTAAATTTGGAGGACATCGATTAGGATTCCAGATATGTTTGTATTGAGTGAAGAAGTACTCAGAAAAATGAGAATTAAAAATTCTGGGTGAAAAAAAATCTAAGCAATAAAAATTCCCCTTAGACCTAATGAGAAATAAAAGCATTCTTTTAAGAAAAAATTTTTTGCAACTGATTTTTTATTCCTTCTTTTTTATTAAATAGCTTTCTTCTACCAAGGATTCACCACAGCCTGTTGAGGAGAAGGTTGGTGCTTTCACAAAGATAATAGAAGCCATGGGATTCACAGGACCTCTGAAATACAGTAAATGGGTAAAGTCTAAGTTTCTCTCATTTTTAAGCTTCGTGCTTTCTTCTCCTTGCAGAAGATTTTTTTTTTTAAAGCTTCCACTTTGCTTTTTGTGAAATGCATGTATTATTTTGAGAGCTTTGAAACATGTTGTATCCCCTTGTCTCCCATTCTAAGTCTGGTCTATACAGCATGTGGGGCTGAAATACTACTCTGCTCCCTTGATATCTTAGAAGTATCTCAGTAGCCAGCAATTGAATAAGACTGATCTTTCCAGATCTTTGCCACGTAAATGCCATATAGATAAGTTCTAAGGAGTTAGATGGGCCAAATGTTCTGATGGGCAGTGTTCTTAAAGAAACATTACTTTCTATGATTCATAAGTGATTTTCTGTAGGTCGTGGTAGTGATTTTCTTTAAAATTTTGTTAATGAGCATTTTTAAATTAATCAATTGTGTGATTTATTATAATTCATATTATGGAGGGCTGTCTGCTATGTATTTCCTCATGAGATCTTGGCGTCGCACATTATCTGTTAAATAGTACTTGCTGTAAATGAGTGAATGTCCTCTTTGCGTCACGTACTACTGCCTCTAGACTTTTATAGAAATGCCTCTAACCAATTAAAGTAATAAAATACAAGTCACTGGATTTTTCTCAGCCCAGTTATCTTCTAGTACTATCGTTTCTTTCTACAGTTATGGCAAAAGTACCTTTTAATACTTTTCAAGGTTGCTAGAATGTTTGTTAAGCCTGATCAATCATAAGTTGTAGTCATGTCATAATCAAAGCAGACCAATACAAAGCAGTAGAGAGGACTTTTCTAGAAAACACCATAGCTTTGCTCAAAATTACTAAATTATTTCACTTACACCATTTTAACAAGTCGTAGCCAAATTATTATAGAACTTCAGTTTTATTGTGGACTCTAGTTTTCTCTTAAAATGTCTGGCTGTCTTCCTAACAGTTCTAACTGCAACACATATAGGCTTTTTTCTGTACCCTCCCTTTTACATAAATTGAACAGTGATTCTACCAGCATTTTGTCTGTAAGGGGCTTTGAAACGTATAGAAGATAAGACACATATACTCGATTATAATGATGTTCTTGAGGCCCTGAGGTTATGAAGTGCCTTCTTAATCATTAATAAAATACTATTTATGCTCCTTAAAGTTATCTCTTTTTACATCATAATTCCATGACAAGTGATAATCATTGGTATATTTGGTAATATTAAGCAGGATCTTTTCCTCTATTTTAAAAATATTGCAAAAAAGATTTGCAATCATAGCATTTGGATTTAAAAGCTTAAGTGTTTTGTTTGAAAGTAAGAAATTAAAAGGGAAATAAGAGCAGAAAGAAAAAAAGAGAAGAGAAAAAAATTGACTGTTTTATTAATTTCTTGATGGTTGAGTTCCACTTGGTTGCTTCCATATGCTTTGTCTCGTCTGTATTTTTATGATTCCAGAGGGAAAGTTGGCTACCA
>SJYC01002109.1:0-22916 GCA_006408675.1 Madoqua kirkii
TCTTTGTTTAGCTAATCCTTATCAAATATTGAGTTAATATTATAATATTAAATAATGAGACTATTATTACATACTTAATGTATCATGTTTCAATTTATAATCAGTTGTAGACTACTTATAAAAATAGAAGTTTATTAAAATGAGTATCCATTACATTTTAATAATTCACACTTAAATGCTTTTACATTTGTTTCCTTTTGGAGTTATAAAACCTTGCAAGACTGGAGGGCTTATATTCTTATTTTAATTTTTGTTTTGTTTTCAGAAACAGTTGAAACTTAAAGAGGCTAAGTGATTTACCCAAAGTTGCTTACTACTCAAGCCTTGATCCTATGTCATCTGGTTTAAAATCCAGGAATTTTTCTGCTATAACCTATTGCCTGTGGATGAATATAACTGCAAGATAGAATTGTAGTCCATTTTAACATTTTGTTTTATAATTCTTTGTATTTTATAATTTTCAATTGAGAACTATTTCCATGATGTGTTCTATTAATTTTGTGAACTGCTGTTTATATATTATTAAAATGTGTACACCCTAACCTTACCCTTTGAATTAGTTTTCTGGGGAGGCAGTACATTTTTCAGTGATAGCACTGTTACTTCAGGTTTTCTGAGACTCACTTTGGGAATTACCTTTTAGACTTATGTTCATTTGTATTATGCTCCGTTGTGGTCCATTTTTGTCATTTGTGGTTAAATTTCAGAATCAAACCAAAGTGGTTCCAAATTGTGGCCAGTGAGTACAATGGGAGAAAATCTGAAGAGTACCACTTAGAGGCAGACAAAGAGTATCTATAAAGTAATGAGACTGACTTTCTTGCATTTTGGATTCTAAAGAGTAGGCCAGACAAGTTTGGGGTAAAAGAAGAGAATGTGTGTGTGTATATATTGCTTCCCAGGATTACATCTGTAAAGTGGATTATTGCTCCCTTGGATTTTTGATATTTTAGGGCTTTACTTTTAGGTCCTGAGAGTTCAGTAGCTTTTTAAAAGGATAGAGAGCCTTAGGTAGTGGTAGGTATCATTTTCACTCTTCCAACAAAAGTGAGGCCAGTTGTATGTCATGAAGGTTGAGTTCTTTACTCAGTAAATGTATGCCTGTTAGCCTCTTGGATAAGTCCTCATAAAATGCCAAAGCTACAAATACTCTGTCATGTCAGAGCCAAAGTGTTCAGAGGTCTTAATCTAGAGACCTAGATGGTGAGGAGTCTGACTGGGGAGATACCTTAATAGTCCACTGTTGTTTCCAAGATGTTCTGATGATGTCACTGTGGCATGAATGAGTGTACCCTCTGTGAGCAGGCAGTGTTTGCTAACTGGAATTTGGAGATCAGTTCCATTATAAAGAGCTCTTTGGGGGCAGAGGTGGTCAGCCAGTCAGTAAAGCTTGTTTGTTTAAAACCACACTGTTGTCTGCAAACTACTTTGTTTTTAGCCCTAAGAGCCCTCGTACCTTGGAGAGGAGACTCCTTAATGAGTCAATTTTGAGTTAATAAAATTGAGATTCTACCTTTATTTCTTTCTGCTACTAATACTCAGCTATCAAATATATCAATTCGGTATAAGTTTATGATGTATTTTTTTTTAACTTGAAAAAAAGATTGAAGTTCATCATCAGTAGATGAAATCTTACAAAGATAGTTTAAACACTGCTGTTTAAACAGTTCACTAAAAAACAAGAATGAATGTTTGTGTGCTGTGCTTAGTCGCTCAGTTGTGTCTGACTCTTGGTGACCCCATGGACTGTAGCCCATCAGGCTCCTCTGTCCATGGGGATTCTCCAGGGAAGAATACTAGAGTGGGTTGCCATGACCAGGGATTGAACCTAGGTTTCCCTCAGTGCAGGTGGATTCCTTACCAACTGAGCCACCAGGGAACTCTGGTGAATTCACAGAATTAAAAAAATGTTCACAAAAGTGAATGTTTATTGAGTACCTATTAAACATTAACCACTTTGTTAAATATTCCACAGGCCTTATCTCATTTTTCCTCACAAAAACCCTCTAAGGTAGGTTCTCTTCCGTCAGGTAACTTTGCCCAGAGTCACATAGCAAGAAAGAAGTAGAGTTAAGGTTTTGAATCAGGATGTCTGACCCCAGTGTCTTCATTAAACATGCCACTATGTTAGTACTGCTGCCTCATAACAGTAATGAATTAATTTAATTTTCTCAACTGACGTTGAGGAAAAAAGTATCTAGCCTCACATAATAGTGCACTGAATGTATACTGGAGCTAAGTGTGATTATGGGAAGACCTTGTGATCATGGGAAGACATATAGCAGGTTTTAACTTTGAAGTGTTTAAAGACATTTCATAAAGCTAAAGAATCTGCTGTTTGTTGAGTTGCTCACAAACTTTCAGTGGTCTTGTTTTTCAGAGCTTTAGCCCGTGCTTTTCTGTTCTGACCCCAGTGGGTACAGGGAGTCAGTCATGTGCCAGCTCTTTTCCCATCCTCAGCTCTGAGCTGTCCCCCAGAGGGAAAATTGTGACCCAAGTCCAGTTGCTGGCCTGTCTGTCTGTCTGCGCTTTCCAGCTCAAGAACTGATTCCCTCTTTGAGAAAATTGGAAAGGCTCCTGGAGGCTGCTGAGAAGCTTTGATGTAGAGGTAGCAATTGAACAGATTGTCCTTTAGAAGCAGCCAAATTTCATTTTCCAGATTGAAAGACAGACTTCCAAGAAAACTTTTCTTTTTAATGTTTTGTTCTAGCATCCAAAAAAGACCCAACTTCAGATCCGGGCTCGAGAGTTTCTCATGGCTATTCTTGTTCTAGGTGGAGAATGGTTGGCCCACTCTCAGATGGCATGTGTCTTAATAGCTGAATGACTGGCCAGGCCAGCCTTCACCTCCCTCCTGCTGGGCTCCAAGAGGAAGTCCACTTGACAGCTGCTGGGCACCTCCCAGTAAGCTCACCAGAGTATTTTGGTGTCAGTTTGTGACAGACCTGGACTTAAACGCTGTCCTAGCCACTAGCTTGTTAATGTTGTGGCTGCCCACAAGTTCCTTAGCTTTTGGAGCCCGTTTCCTCATCTCTAGAATGAGGCTTCTAATGCCTTCCTTCAGGGTTGACGTGAGGATTAAGTGAGATAATATACTGACATGACCAACAGTGGGCTTGGCAGGAAGTTTGAACCCTTAGTGAATGTTAGTTTCTGATCCTAATATTAGGCCATTAGCGATTAGGCCATAGTATATGGAATCAAGCAGATCTAAATTTGATCCCCGATGTCTGATTTCACAGCTGTGTGACCTTGGGCAGTTGTCATGATCCCTCTATCAGTTTTCTCACCTGTCAAATGGGGATAATATCAATACCTACCTTATAGGAATGTTGGAAAGGTTCATTGAGCTAATGCATGTACCTTTCATTGAGTCTGGCACATACATAGTAAGCCCAAAATGAATTCTAGCTCTTCATTATACTTGATGATGTTAGTGTGCCTCACTAACAGAGCAGGGGTCCTGCTCTGTGTTTTCTATCTTAGTGGCCCTTGTTTGTGATCATTTAGTTCATAGTATACTTCATTGTTTGCTGAAGGGCAGAAGATACTACTTCTTTCTTGAGTCATTAATCCAAGGGACAGAATCAGATTCCCACTGATTCTCTTTGTATCCTTTTGCTCCACCATTTCTCCCCATCATGTAATAAGGAGGGCATATTCAGTGGGGGGCCCTTCACCAAGCCAGAGGCATTTCTTAAGGATCCAGGAATTGAGAGGCTTGGATATCTAAGCACTGACCTGATTTTTGGTATCTTAAAGCAAGGAGAAGTCCTGCCTGGTTTCTCATTCCTGGGGGTGATGGACAGCATTTTGTTAGATATCATCTGCTTTCTATTCAACTGCAGTTCCCTAGAGCTCTTCGTTCTTTCTCCCAGGCATTTATTTTGGTTGCATCATTTAGCATACTCATGTTTGTAGCACTTTGGGTTACCTTAAAGAAATAAAACAGGAAAGGGATACAAGAAGAACTTAATTTCTTGGCAGAGCTCAAGTTTAAAAAAAAAAATCAACCTTATACATGGGACTTGCCGAGTGGTCCAGCGGTTAAGAATCCACCTTGCAGTGCAGGGGATGTGGGTTTGAACCCTGGTCGGGGAATGAAGATCCCACATGCCGAGGAGCTTAACTGTGCCCGCGTACTGCAGCTGCTGAGCCCTCACACAGCTAAAGAGTCTGTGCACCACAGTGAAAGATACTGAATGGTGCAAGGGAGATCCACTGAGCTGCACCTGTGATGCAAGGACGCCAAATAAATTAACACATCTTTTAAAGAATATGTTAAAAAAAAAAAAAGCCTATACTTAAGTGGGGGTAGGCAAGTGGTATCTGCCTAGCTTTCCAAAAGAATTGAGACCAGGAAGGGAAAGTAACATTGACTCATATGGAAGTTAGAAGGAATTACAGATTGTCCAGGCCACAGGATACAAAGGGAGAAAACTGAGGCCCAAAGAAGTGATTTTCCAAAGGTCACACAGCAGGGTGGTGATGGGGCTGGAACTAGAGGCCTAGCTGTCTGACTACATTCAGTGTTCTTTTAACCCATAGGCTTGCCTTGTGGTTCCATTGGCCTTCTCTCAGAGACTGCTGTGACTGCCCTATATTTTGATTGAACAAATCCCTACCAGTATTTCAAATAGAGTCCATATTCCTCTTCTAAACCCTCACATATTTATGCTTCATTATTATTTTCTAGGGTGTCAGATGCCTGATACATTCAATTCATGGTTTCTTATAACTCTGCTTCATGTCTGGTAAGTGAGAAATTTAAGTGAAGTCACCACATATATATATATATATATATATATATATTTTTTTTTTTTTTTTTTTAACACTGCTGACTTGTTAAGGTATAGCCTTCAGTAGAGCTGATTATATGAAATGGCAGTTGTTCAGGCATTAAAAACTGTTCCTTTCATTTTAATAACTTGTGTCTTATGGCACATTTTTTATTAAAGGTCAAAGCATAGTCCCAGAAAGAAACTAATATTTGTAGGAGTTTCTCAAAGAACACCTAATCCAGTGAACAATGCTATCAGTATCTCTAAGAGACCCTATGGGCTTGGGTGGAAAGTTCTTTCCCTTGGCTGTTTTAGGAAAGTTCACATTTACGTAAAAGTGGTTTGAATTTTGAGCATCCGTGGTCATTTTCATTGCTGGTCATCAGAAACCTATAACAAATTATAGCACTGACATTTACGCCTGTACCTCTAAAATGTGCATACAGATTAGATTCATGCCAGGTTTGTTGCATGTAAAAATATTTAACACCTTAAACAGTATATTTTTTCTTTAGCTGCAAATTACGTAGCCAAAAAAAAATCAATTTTTCATCTAATGTTACACAGTATTAAAGGTCAGAAGGATATAGGAGAGGCGTTGGAAGTGGGGGCTGGGGAATGTATTTATTGAACTGCCAGATCTTGGGAAAGTAAATTCTGGAGAACTAAGTTTACTACTTTGACCATAGTGAGCATCTGAGGAACGTGGGGAATGGTTGCCTTTTCAAAAGGACCCTTGTTTGAGGCTGAGCTTTGCATCACAGGACTGACTGCTATATAAAGACTTTTTGGTTTTGATCACCTCTGAAATATTTCTTCTGAACTCGCATAGTCAGTGAGATTGGCTCAGGGGTCTAAGGTGGCAGTTTATGTTGTTTTTTCCTAAACCAGTAGTTTATTGAGTGTACACTGTGTCCTGGGCAGTCAATAAGCTATGTCAGGAAGCTCCCAGGCTAGTGAGGGAGATAAGACATGCGTAATAGTTGGTTATGAATCGGAATGGCCAAGTTCTGTAATAAATCTGAGTAAGTAATGCCTGTGGATCACAGAGGAGGCAGCAACTCTCAAAACCTTTACCTGGCTTTTGAAATGCGCTGTGTCTTAGTCAGGTAGCTGCAAAGGCAGACTACCTTTGGTCTGAATGGTGAAGGTTAGGAAAAGTTCCAGGGGGAAGCTGGGTGTACTGAGAGGAAAACAACTTTTTCAAGAGGAGGGCACTGCAAAGGTGGCCCTGGGGAATTACCCACTGCAAAGGTGGGAGGGTTGAGAGATGGCTAGGCTATTCCCAGAGGAGCTCAAATATAATATTCAAAGCCAGTATGAAAGACTCTTTCTTGCCCAATAGCCAGAGGTATCAGCATGTTAGAGGGAGTGGATGGCAAAATAAAAAATATAATCCTTGTGACCAAATCCCAAAGTCAGTACCTGACTAGAAGCAGCTGGGGCAACCTTGTAACTACTTGTAGTTCTTTCAAGTTAGCCATGATTTCCGAATGTGCCTGCTGAGTTCCCCTTGCTGAGATTGGTTTAATTTCTCAGAGGCATGGGGAGTGCCATTGCCAGGTAAGTAGAGGGAGGGAGGCTTGTCTACACTTGGTCTCTCTTCTATCCTTCGTCCTTGGTTCTCATGATCCTGTAGTGAGGGAGAAAGTGTCCTCCCCGTCCTATTCCGCCGCCATCTTTTTTCCCCTCCCCCAAGCAAGAAGTTTTAATTTTGATGAAATTCAGTTTAAAAAATTTTTATAAATCATTATTTTGGTGTAATTTTGTTTAAATCAGTATTACAAATATTTTCTTCCAATGTTTTTCCTAAAAACTATATTTGAGAGTCTAATGTTTGTGTTCATGTCTGTGATGCATTTTGAGTTATGTTTTATATAAAGTATAAAGAATTGTTTGAGGATTTTCCCCCCTGCTTAATAGTGACCATTTGTTTTAGCATGTTGTATGGAAAAGACTGTCATCTCTTTATTGAATTGCCTTTGCACCTTTGTCAAAAACCAATCGATCATACTTACATGGGCCTGTTTTGAACTCTTTTTACACATTGAAAACTTCATCAGACATCACTACATGTGTGTGTGTGTGTGTGTGTATAGTTTTTTTTAAACTCTCAAGCACATTTTAAAGAACTCAATGTAGAAGAATAATCTATTATGTTTAGCTAGAAATTCACCATTTCTGTTCTTCCCTTATTTCTGATGTTCCAAGTTTTCTTCTGGTATCATTTCCTCTGCCTGAAGAACTTCCTGTTAGCAATTCTTTTAGAGAAATATGTTGTTTAAATAGATTCTCTTAGTTTTTCTTCATCTAAGAATGCCCATTAATCTTTATTTCTGAAGGACATCTTCACTGAATTTGTAATTCTGGTTTGAACGTTCTTCTCTCTCAGTGCTTTAAAGATGTGTGCCATTTCCTTCTGGCTTCCATGATTTCTGATGAAAGATCCCCAGGCTTTGAAATCATTGATTCCCTGTAAGTAATGTATCATTTTTCTTTGGCTCTTTTCAATATTTTTGTTCACAGTTTTCACAAGTCTGATTATCTTACGTTTAGGCATGCATATTTTGGATTTATTCTTTTTGGGGTTCACTGAGCTTTTAAATCTCTGGGTTTATGTCTCTTGCCAAATTTGGAAACTTTTTAGCCATTGTTTTTCAAATATTCTTTTTCTGCTCTACACTCTTTTTGGCTCTTTTCAATATTTTTGTTCACAGTTTTCACAAGTCTGATTATCTTACGTTTAGGCATGCATATTTTGGATTTATTCTTTTTGGGGTTCACTGAGCTTTTAAATCTCTGGGTTTATGTCTCTTGCCAAATTTGGAAACTTTTTAGCCATTGTTTTTTCAAATATTCTTTTTCTGCTCTACACTCTTCCTTTTCTCCTTCTGGGAGAAGAATTTCTGAATACTGGATTTTTTGGCTTACTTAAAAAATTTTTTTTCTCTGTTCTTCAAACTGGATAATTTATATTGATCTCTCTTCAAGTTTACTGACACTTTCCTCTGTCTTCTTTATTATTCAGTAGAGTCCATTTGGTGAGTTTTTAAATTTTGGTTATTGCATTTCTTCAGCTATAAAATTTACATTTGTTTCTTTTTTATATTTTCTTTTTACTTGTTGAAACTTCTCTCTGTCCACATTTCAAGTGTTTTTAATACTTTCTTTTTTTAAAAAAACTTATATATTTTTAAATTGAAACATAATTGCCTTATAGGATTTTGTTTTCTGTCAAACCTCAACATGAATCAGCCATAGGTATATATATATCTGTCCCCTTTCTCTTGAAACTCCCTCCCATGTCCCTTCTCATCCCACCCCTCCAGGTTGATACAGAGCCCCTGTTTGAGTTCCCTGAGACTAATACATTTTTTCCCCCCCAACATCATTGTGAGGTAATTCTAACGTGTGTCATCTTGGCATTGAAGTCTGTAAAATTTGTTCTCCTATATAAGTTGGGGTTCTAGAGGTTCATTGTAATGCTGAATAACTTTGTACTAAATTCTGGACATTCTTAATATTGTGTTATAAGACTCTGGGTCTTATTTACATTTTGTGTAAAATATTGATATTTTAACTTATCAATCCAGGGAGTCCAGGTTGCAAGTTCTGACCAACTCTTTGGTGTTTTGTGGTTTCAATGTCAATTCCATTTTCAAAGCCTTTGCATTGCTATTTTGATCTTTTCCATGTGTTTGCAACCAAGTGGCCAATCTGAGATGTAGGTGGTGGTCTATAATTTAGCTTGGTTCTCAAATCTTTGTTGTGGTGTTTAGGCCCATATCCCTCCATATACAACTCAGAGAGAGCTCTTATCCCAAGCCTCCCCTTCTCTACAATATACCTAGTACTTTTGGTCTCCTGGCCAGAAAACTGGGGGTTTGGTTATCCTGTTGTGTGAGACATGTTCCAGGGCTTCATCTAGGTTCAGAGCCAAGAGATAAGCAGGCAGAGAGAATAAAAAGCACAGGTGTTTACCTCTCCTTTTTGGACCTCAGTTCCTTAAGTAGGAAAGGAATGTTCTTCCTCCAAATTTTAGACACCTCTAAGGGTCATGAATGGATGTGAGAGTTGGACTGTGAAGAAGGCTGAGCGCTGAAGAATTGATGCTTTTGAACTGTGGTGTTGGAGAAGACTCTTGAGAGTCCCTTGGACTGCAAGGAGATCCAACCAGTCCATTCTGAAGGAGATCAACCCTGGGATTTCTTTGGAAGGAATGATGCTAAGGCTGAAACTCCAGTACTTTGGCCATCTCATGCGAAGAATTGACTCACTGAAAAAGACTCTGATGCTGGGAGGGATTGGGGGCAGGAGGAGAAGGGGACGACCGAGGATGAGATGGCTGGATGGCATCACTGACTGATGGACGTGAGTCTGAGTGAACTCCGGGAGTTGGTAATGGACAGGGAGGCCTGGTGTGCTGCGATTCATGAGGTCGTGGAGAGTCAGACACGACTGAGCGACTGAACTGAACTGAACCGAAGGTCCCCTCTGTTGTCACATTTGCTGTTGCCACTGCCACAGAATTCCCTGGGGACTGAGGCATTAAAGAAGAGAAAATAAAAAATAATCATAATAAACAGGATTGAGATTTCTCCTACTCTCTCTGAGTATTAGTAATCCCTCTCCCGACTTGTTGAGCCAGAACTAGTGGACTTCTCTGGAATTCTCTCTGTTCACATCTTGGTGTCTAGTCTTGGTTTTGGTATGCTTTGAGTTCAGGTTGGGAATACCAAATGAAAAACAAGGAACTCACTGTTGGCATTTTGGATTCTGGCCTTCTCCAATCTGCCTGCTATTATTTACTCCTTGGAGCTCTCAAATATCTGCTGTTTGCAGTCTGTCCAGGTTTTATAGCTGCATGTAATGGCAGAGACAGAATGGGATATGATTTTTCCATCTTACCCAGAGCCAGAACCCAAAGGACACATATTTTTAAATTCTGGTTAATGGTTTTAGTGGAGGAAAAACAATTATAAAATCATATATTTTTGCTTCACCTGTCATGATTAATTGCTTAGTTAATTAAGAACTTCTATCTTCATGGCACTCTTGGCAGCAGCAGGTGAGTTTTCACTTTTACAAACATTTCAATTTACACAAAGAAGAGGGACTTAGAAAACATATTTCCATGTGATTAAAAATGACTTGGGAGCAATAGGCTTAAAAACTTCATGATATATTTATGTTTGTATTCTTGACTCATTATGGAAATGTGTATCATGTATATACAACCATTCTGTACTATTGTCTTACATAGAAGGCTGTTAAAAGGAGAAATCATTTGGTTCAGATTTCACAATGTCATTTTGGAATGTTTCTGTAAGTTTGTCTGATGGCCCCTGTATAACTTGATTGTCATTCCACAAGAGAACTGAAGAGAGCCTGGGAACTCAAATTTGAATGATGCTGCTCATGGGCTGCACAGTATACATAAGTTGTTTGTTGTTGTTCAGTCACTAAGTTGTGTCTGACTCTTTGCGACCCCACGGACTGCAGCCTACCAGGCTATTAAGATCAAACATTCTAGAACCTGATTACTTGGATTTGAGTTCTATTTATCTACCTTTGATTGTGACCTTGGGCAAGTTTTTAATCAATCTGTGCATCAATTTCATCCTTTATAAAATTGGTCTGATAATAGTAGTTACCTTATAGTATTGTTTTCAAGATTCAGTAAGTTAATACCTATGAAGTACTTAGAACAGTGTTTGACTCTTTCATTACTTTGTAAAATCATAACTGTTGGAGTTAATAATAGTAACTGGTATTTATTATTATTTATGTGCCAGGTACTTTTTGTACTTACTCCTCACTACTACCTACGTTTTTCAGCTTAAGAGATTGATATCAGCAGAATTTGTTCAAGGTTATATGGCAAGGAAAGCAGTAGAGACATAATTCCAAGCTAGGCAGTTTGACCTCAAAATTTATGCTCTTAATTAGAACATCTTATTATTAGAAATGGATCATCAACAATGTGATACCAATTCTAAACTGATGTGTGTTATCAGTGGATAGAGTTTTTCTATAAAACCTATTTTGTTTATTATTAGGATTTTAAAAGTTTTAAATTAATAGTTAGAGACTTCAGTTCAGTTCAGTTCAGTTGCTCAATCGTGTCCAACTCTCCATGACCCCATGAATTGCAGCATGCCAGGCCTGCCTGTCCAGCACCAACTCCCAGAGTTCACTCAGACTCGCATCCATTGAATCTGTGATGCCATCTAGCCATCTCATCCTCGGTTGTCCCCTTCTCCTCCTGCCCCCAATCCCTCCTAGCATTAAAGTCTTTTCCAATGAGTCAACTCTTCGCATGAGGTGGCCAAAGTACTGGAGTTTCAGCTTTAGCATCATTCCTTCCAAAGAAATCCCAGGGTTGATCTCCTTCAGAATGGACTGGTTGGATCTCCTTGCAGTCCAAGGGACTCTCAAGAGTCTTCTCCCAACACCACAGTTCAAAAGCATCAATTCTTCGGTGCTCAGCTTTCTTCACAGTCCAACTCTCACATCCATACATGACCACAGGAAAAACCATAGCCTTGACTAGACGGACCTTAGTCGGCAAAGTAATGTCTCTGCTTTTGAATATGCTATCTAGTTGGTAATAACTTTTCTTCCAAGGAGTAAGCGTCTTCTAATTTCATGGCTGCAGTCACCATCTGCAGTGATTTTGGAGCCCCCCAAAATAAAGTCTAACACTGTTTCCACTGTTTCTCCATCTATTTCCCATGGAGTGATGGGACCAGATGCCATGATCTTCATTTTCTGAATTATGAGCTTTGATGGAATTCCAGTAGGGTTATTTCAAATCCTGAAAGTCGATGCTGTGAAAGTGCTGCACTCAATATGCCAGCAAATTTGGAAAACTCGGTAGTGGCCACAGGACTGGAAAAGGTCAGTTTTCATTCCAATCTCAAAGGAAGGCAATGCCAAAGAATGCTGAAACTACCACACAATTGCACTCATCTCACATGCTAGTAAAGTAATGCTCACAGTTCTCCAAGCGAGGCTTCAGCAATACGTGAACTGTGAACTCCTTGATGTTCAAGTTGGTTTTAGAAAGGTAGAGGAACCAGAGATCAAATTGCCAACATCCGCTGGATCATGGAAAAAGCAAGTGTTCCAGAAAAAAATCTGTTTCTTCTTTATTGAGTATGCCAAAGCCTTTGACTGTGTGGATCACAATCAACTGTGGAAAATTCTTCAAGAGATGGGAATACCAGACCCCTGACCCACCTCTTGAGAAATCTGTATGTAGGCTAGGAAGCAACAGTTAGAACTGGACATGAAACAACAGACTGGTTCCAAATAGGAAAAGGAGTACGTCAAGGCTGTATGTTGTCACCCTACTTATTTAACTTCTATGCAGAGTGCATCATGAGAAACGCTGGACTGGAAGTACAAGCTGGAATCAAGATTGCTGGGAGAAATATCAATAACCTTAGATATGCAGGTGACACCACCCTTATGGCAGAAAGTGAAGAGGAACTAAAAAGCCTCTTGATGAGGGTAAAAGAGGACTGTTATGTAATAGAGACTGTTTCAAAATGGCAGAAAAATACTTCTGTTTCTTATAAGAAGAAGGCAATGGCACCCTACTCCAGTACTCTTGCCTGGAAAATCTCATGGATGGAGGAGCCTAGTAGGTTGCAGTCCATGTGGTCGCTGAGGGTCAGACATGACTGAGCGTCTTCACTTTCACTTTTCACTTTCATGCATTGGAGAAGGAAATGGCAGCCCACTCCAGTGTTCTTGCCTGGAGAATCCCGGGAACGGGGGAGCCTGGTGGCCTGCTGTCTATGGGGTTGCATAGTTGGACATGACTGAAGCGACTTAGCAGCAGCAGCAGCAACATAGAACAGGAGTATGGAAAACAGATGGAAGAATTATCTTAGTAGTGAGAATGTAAAATCTAACTGTCTGTAAGGGGCATACCAGTGATAAGTAAACTGATTCATCCAGCTGAATCTGAGAAAGGCTCAAGAATCAGAGGCACTAGGTGTTATAGAAGCTGGATGAAATTGTGGGGGAGAGGTGAGGTGGAATGTACAAAGGAGGACTGTTGGAAATTGACTATATTTGGACACTGACAACTACCAGTACCCCATATCTGAAACATATGGAAGGTATAATCTATGAAAATCAACCTGAGAGATGATACAGAGGAGGATCTATGTGAGGAGAATTAAGTGGAAATTTGCACATTAGTGGTACTTCTGGCTCTTTTCCTGTGCCTGTAGCTTGTTTAGTTGCTAAGTTGTGTCTGATTCTTTTCTGACCCCATGGACTGTAGTTCACCAGGCTCTCTTGTCAGTGGGATTTCCCAGGCCAGAATACTGGAGTGAGTTGCCATTTCCTTCTCCAGGGGATCTTCCCATCCCAAGGATTGAACCTGCATCTCCTGCATTGCTGAGTGGATCCAGGGAAGCCCCCTTCCCATGCTTAGCTCTATAATGTTAACAACAAGCTTACAACCACCTTTCTATCCTCACACCTCCTCAGACAAGATATTGGAAGATCCTTCCTTTAAGAAATTACACACTCCAGAGCACATCTCTGCAGATACTGACTTATAGGTTTTCCTGATGAAAAGAAAGAAATAAACAAAAAACAGTTGGTCTCCATATTGTCTTACAGTGAAATTTACTGCATGCACACAGCTTCTAATAACCTTTTTTCAGTATGTCATTCTTAGATATGAACATAGAACCGGTTGCCAACAGTCAACTGAGAGAAGCCTCCGGCAGGAAGACAGACTGAAACAAATAAATAAACAGAAAAAGTGAATAAGAAAGTGCTACTGTCAGGAAAAAGAAGAAACTGTCAAGAAAATGTAATCAGTATTCTCAAAGAGATGAATATATTTTGCATATGTAAAATAATGTAATGGTGTGACTAAGGAAGAAAAAAAGTATAAGAAAGCACTCTGAAAAATAAAATATTCAGTAGAAGGATTAACTGCAAATGAGGAAATCTCCCAGAAAATAGAATTAAAAGATAATGAGATGGAAAGTAGGAGAAAAAGATAGTCACTAGCAAAGGTCCAACACCTGACTTTTAGGAGCTCCCAAATTAAAGAACAGAAAAATCCAAAGGGAGGAAATTATCAAATAAATTAAAAGGAAAAGTGCCAGGATGAAAACATGTGTTTCAAATTTGAAACGACTCACAGAGTGCCCAGCACAAGGGATTAAACAAAGACTCACAGCAAGACATATCACAATATAATTTCATACTCTAGTTTGGCTCCTTCAGCTCATTGTAATCTCTTTTTACCCTTGCATTTCTTTATTTAAGAGGCTAGAAAGATTAAACACTTGCTTTTCTAAACTCCTTTGTGGTAGGTTTGGCCAAGTTTGATAAAGTGCTAACCTGTAAAATTTTAGTGGAAGTGTGCTAAAGAATTTCTGAGAAAACTTTTGTTTTCTGATATAGGCTATACCTTTGTTTCCTCCTTTCCCCTCTACCTTTTCCTGTCTGGAATGTTAGCAAGATGGCTGCAGCTATGTAGTCATTTCTTTCCATGGTGTCTCAGCTCTGATATGCTTGAACTGCTGATTCAATGATGTCAGCAACTACCCATCTTTGGATTTCCTGTGATGTTGCAGTGGTAAGGAGGTTCCATATTTGATTAAACTGCTATATAATGTTGGATTTTCTTTTACATGCAACTAAACACCATCCTAATTCATATACTTCCAGAGGGCAAAAAAAAAAAAATTCACATATGAAGGTCAGATTTATATGGTCACATACAATGGCACCAGATTCTCAATAGCAACATTAGAAACTAGAAGATAGTAGAGCAATGACTGAATAATTCTGAAGGAGAATAATTTACAACCTTGAATTTTATGCTTGGCCAAAATATTAGTCAGATGTGACTGATAGAGATAATTATTTTAAATATTTACATTCATGCACTGTTTCTCAGGAAGCTAGTAGAAGGTGAGCTCTACCAAAGTCAGAATGTAAACTAGGAAATAGGGAGATGTCCGACTCTTTGTTAACTCATGGACTATATAGTCCATGGAATTCTCCAGGCCAGAATACTGGAGTGGGTAGCTGTTCCCTTCTCCAGGAGATCTTCCCAAATGCAGGGATGGAACCCAGGTCTCCCACACTGTAGGTGGATTCTTTACCAGCTGAGGGAAGCCCAGGATCTAGAAAGTAGCTCTAATAGAAAAGAGAGGCAAAAGAAATTCCTAGGTTAGACCTGAAGTTCAGTGCAGATTAAAGCAGGGGCACATGACTTCTAGTGGGCATAACCACAGGAAGAAAACAATTGTTTTATAGGTTTGACTTTAAGAAAAGTTATATTTATAATGTTTTTAGAGTTTTTGGAGTGTGGGGGAAGATTTACCTGGAGATTGAAAAAGAACAATAAAGTGCATGCAAATAAATTAAAAAAAAAGAAAAGCTATTACAGAAAGGAAATATAATTGTAGTATAGGGCTTTAATCAGCAAGCAATATTTACTTAGTCATTATAAAAACAATTATGGTAGTAGCCGCAAATTATGTTTCAAGCATATGGGGTGGAGGAGATGAAATGGATATAAAGTGAAAATTCTTATGCCATGTAGGATACCAAAATATCAGTATACACACGTGATTTAGAAAGCATGGAGTTGATGCCAGAAGCAGAAGCTGAATGAGCGTAATGTGATCACATCTGGGAATGAGGGAGCCTTGATGGTGGGGTGACTATGAGAGAGTTTGCTAAAGGACAGCTGTGTTTTTAAGTCTTTTTGTACTACTTGACTATATGCATGTATTACTTTGACAAAAATAATAAGAAAAAGAAACTCAGAGGAATTCTGAAACTTTTTATACTTAGACTTCCCTGAACAGTGTTCTTTCACATTGGCATTTCTTTGCACATTTACTTTACTGTTTCTGAAATGTTGCTCTTCTTTTTGTCTTTCTGGACAAATCTTAGTCCTTCCATATTATTTGGCTAATGAAGCCCTCTTTTATTATCTTCCTAAGCAGAATTAGGGTTTCCTTCTTGGTGCCACAGAATTTTGTGCAAACTTCTTTTATGTAATTTATCTTTTGGCACTTATTTGTTTGCAAGCTTATCTCTCTTCTGTCTGTCAGCAGTTTGAGAGTTGGGAGTGATGGCTTTAATTTTTGCCTCCTCTGCAGCACTTAGCATACAGCCTAATCATAGCTGATGCTCAGTGAAAAGTTGAATGAATAATGGATATAGGATACAATTAGGAAACCTGTGTTCAGATCTGGCTTTTGCCTTTGCCCCTTTCCTTGATCAAAGCATTTAAAAACTGGATGTGATGAGCTTCAAGTTCTCTATGAATTTGAAAAATCTATCATTTTTTTTATTAATGGCTCTAAACTTGCAATTAAAAAAGCTATGTATAATAAGAGTACTTCTTAATTAATGGGCACCTGCTATATATAACACAGGGAGCCCAGCCTGGTGCTCTGTGATGACCTGGAGGGGTGGGATGGGAGCAAAGAGGGAGGTGTATATATAATAAACAGGGAGGGAATGTATATATAATTATGATTGATGCGTAATGTTGTATGGCAAAAACCAACATTGTAAAGCAACTATCCTCTGATTAAAAAAAAGATTGCTTCCTACATCTTTAGATTGCTGCGGCTGCTGCTGCTAAGTTGCTTCAGTCGTGTCCAACTCTGTGCAACCCCATAGATGGCAGCCCACCAGGCTCCCCCATCCCTGGGATTCTCCAGGCAAGAACACTGGAGTGGGTTGCCATTTCCTTCTCCAGTGCATGAAAGTGAAAAGTGAAAGTGAAGTCGCTCAGTTGTGTCCAATTCTTCGCGACCCCATGGACTGCAGCCTACCAGGTTCCTTTGTCTATGGGATTTTCCAGGCAAGACTACTGGAGTGGGGTGCCATTGCCTTCTCCATCTTTAGATTGCAGTTTGTAATTATTTTATATTTTCACTTAAAAAATTATTTTCTCTATAGACAGTATGCTTTCAGAAGACGTGTCTGTCTCGTCCAGCATGTTTCACAGTATTTTATTTAATTGACTAAATATACTAGTTTTAGCTGTATAGTATCATGACTTGGTATTTTTATACATTGCAAAATGACCAACCACCATGATAAGTCTGGTTATCATCTGTCACCATATAAAGTTATTATAATATTATTTACTATATTTCCTATGATGTACATTATATTTCTGTGACTTATGTATTTTATAACTAGAAGCTTGTGCCTCTTAATCTCCTTCACTCTGGTTCACTCATCTTCCCATCTCCGTCCTCTCTGGGAACCACCAGCGTCTTCTCTGTGTCTTTGAGTCTGTTTCTGTTTTGTTATGTTTGTTTGTTTCGGTTTTTAGATTCCACATATAGATGAAGGCTTCATATTTGAAGACAAATATGGTATTTGTCTTTCTCTGTCTGACTTATTTTCCTTAACCTAATACCTTCTAGGTCCATCCACATTGTCTTAAATGGCAAGATTTCATTTTTTGTTTAAATGGCTAATAGTCCATTGTATACTATATATCGTATTTCTTAATCCATTTATGTAGTTCTGGACAATTAGGTTGCTTCCATACCTTGGCTGTTTTAAATAATGCTGCTGAGTATAGGGGTGCATGTATCTTTTCAAACTTTTGTTTTCAGAAAGATACTTAGAAGTGGGATTGATTGATTGTATGGTAGCTTTATTTCTAATTTTCTGAGGAACTTCCATACTCTTTTCCATAGTGGCTATAGCAGTTTACATTCCTACCAGCAGTGCAAGAGGGTTCCCTTGTTTCCACACCTTGCCAGGAGCTGTCATTTGTTGTCTTTTTGCTAATAGCCATTCTGACAGGTGTGAGGTGATATCTCCTTGTGATCCCAGCATTTGATAGAGAGACCTGAGACACGCAGTAAGCATTTGTTTAGTAAATACATACTGACATTAATTATGGGTGCTCTGAAGATCCTATTTTTCTCACAGACATCTTAGAAAAATATCTTCAAATCCAAAATCAAATAACTGAGATTTGTCCTTGTCAGCTACTACGTAATACTACTTCTGTCTGCATACTTGGTTTTACATTTTCTGTGTATTCAGTGCTGTTTCACTCCTTTAATTACTTCTTCAACATTTCTTTCATGAGGGCTTTCTGAGTTAATCTCTTCTTCGAAGGCTCAGCAACTTAATGTTTGAGGGTTGTGATTTATATAAGATTTTTTTTTTCTGAGTTAAACGAAATGATTTGGGGCAGTTTTTGTGGCTTGATAAAACACTGTACATTTTAATGAGTCAAAATCTAAATGATTCAAATCTACAAGCTGGCTTTCCCTTTAATACATGCAAGTAAAAAGTCAAGGACTTGTCAAAATTTATTTTAGATTTTGCCAAATCTAACATTTTGAAATGCAGCTTAAATGTTTAACCAAATGTTTAACCAAATACCAAACATCACTGCATTTATTCCTCTCCTACTGTAAGTTGCCATTGGGCAAGAGATTGAATGAAAGTCTTTTTCTAAACTATTCAGTTTTTCTAAAGAATTTGCAGCCTTTAACAGTAGTCTCTTATTTCCCTGGATGTATGTTTGGATTCCAAAGTATTCATTGTTATTATTCCAACTTTTTGTGGCAACTTCAAGTCATTCACCTATCTGCATCTGCACCCTCCCTCCCTCGCTACCTTCCTCCCGCCCGTCTTCTGTCTTTCTCCTTCAATGCCATGAGTGGCTAAGAGATTGAGGTTATAGGCCTACTTTCCAAGGGAACATGAAGCAGGGAGGGATCTAACTATTTATGAGTACATACTGTGTGCTTCGGGGCTTCTTGGTGGCTCAGAGGTTTATTATTCCAACTTTTTGTGGCAACTTCAAGTCATTCACCTATCTGCATCTGCACCCTCCCTCCCTCGCTACCTTCCTCCCGCCCGTCTTCTGTCTTTCTCCTTCAATGCCATGAGTGGCTAAGAGATTGAGGTTATAGGCCTACTTTCCAAGGGAACATGAAGCAGGGAGGGATCTAACTATTTATGAGTACATACTGTGTGCTTCGGGGCTTCCTTGGTGGCTCAGAGGTTAAAGTGTCTGCCTCCAATGTGGGATACCCAGGTTTGATTCCTGGGTCGGGAAGATTACCTGGAGAAGGAAATGGCAACCCACACCAGTATTCTTGCCTGGAGAATCCTATGGACAGAGGAGCCTGGTAGGCTACAGTCCATGGGGTCGCAAAGAGTTGGACACGACTGAGCAACTCCACTCACTCACTCTGTGCTTCAAAGAAGACACATGTCAGAACTTCCCTGGTAGTCCAGTGGTTAAGAATCTGCCCTCCAAGGCAGGGAATGTGGGTTTGATTCACGGTAGGGGAATGAGATCCCACATACAAAGGGGCAACTAGAGAAGCTTGAGTGCTGTGACTACTGAGCCTGTGTGCTCTAGAGACTGTGCTCTGAAACTAGAGAAAGCCCATATCCTGCCCCAAAGACCCAGTGCAGCCAAAAAAGCAAACAAACAACAACAAAAACACACCATGTCAAGTACCTGCTAAGATTAGGCATTGTGTCAAGGGCTTTGTGTGTATTTTAACTCTCACAGCAACCTTGTGATATGACTTTCTTCCCCCCATTTTAGTGACATTCTGAGGAATAAACAATTTGTCCAATTATAAAACTTGTATGTTGGGATAATCCTAGCAGTTAGGTGGTTAAGACACCATGCTTTCACTGCAGGAGTAGCAGGTTCGATCCCTAGTGAGGGATCTAGGATTCTGCATGCTATGTGCTGCAATCTCTAAGTTTAGAGGGGGCACTTGAAACCAGGTCTGACTAGAGCAGCATGCATCCTGCCTTCCTTGCATATCATGTACTCTTTGAGAACTTCAATAACAGTGTATTTATGCTAATGCTATTTGAATTAAGCTTTTTAAAAAAAAGACAATGTCAGAAATTTCCCTTGATCTTGGCTATGTATTTTGTTAGTTTTAGAAAGGCTAATATTTCACTAATATGAAGGCTGAGAGTTTTTGTAAATACCTTGAGTGAGAGAATAAGGATTCACAGATTTTGACAGCATTCAATGAAAAATTAAACTTCAAGGATAAAATTTAGTAGGAACAAAAGTGAGATATTGTGTACAGGCCACAAAGAAACAGTTGAACAAATGAAGAATTGTTGAGATCTGGCTTGGCAACATTTCTTATGGGAACCTTATGGGATTTTATCATGGTCAGCTCAATGTGAGTAGTGATGTAATTAGACTGCTTTTTGACTTCAAAATAGGTAGAATTAGGGAGCTGACCAGTTTATTTTATTCTAAATTGTGTTCAGGTGCACTAGTGGTAAAGAATCTGCCTGCCAATGCAGGTGACACAAAAGCCACAAGTTCAATCCCTGAATTGGGAAGATCCCCAGAAGAAGGAGATGGCAACCCACTCCAATATTCTTGCCTGGAAAATTCCATGGACAGAGGAGCCTGGTGGGCTGCAGTCCATGAGGTCACAAAGATTTGGACATGACTGAGCATGCACACACACTCACTCTGTTCAGACTGCCTTTGAAATAGCCAGTATGGTTTAGGCAGAGTTTAAAGAGTTATGTGAACATAAAAAGGTGAATTTAGGCTGGGAGAGTCACAAAGTTGAATAGTGGGTCCTATTTGTGTTCCTGGAGCAAAACTGTGTTCTCTCCAACAGAAACAGAACTGACAAGATGTAAGTATGTATATAGGAAGAGAAATTTATTTTAAGGAATTGGTGATTGTGGAGGCTTGGTTATACCAAAATTGCAGGATAGACCAGCATGCTGAAGACTTAGGCAGAAGTTACAGTTTGAGTCCAAAGTTGGTCTGCTGGCAAAATTATCTCTTCTTTCTGAGTGAGAGGTTAGTCTTTTCTATTAAGGCCTTCAATTGATTGGATGAGGCCCTCTCACATTATGGAAAGTATTCTGCTTTCCTCAAAGTCTATATTAAATACTAATATCATCTAAAAAAAACTTCACAGAAACATCTAGAACAATCTTTGGCCAAACATCTGTGTACCATGACATGGTCAGGTTGAATGAATTAATTTAAAAAGAACATTCTTGAATGAATTAATAAAAAAGAGACCATTCTTGAATGAATGAATTCATAAAAAATGAGTGAACAATATGTAGACAGTTGAAGATGTATAGCTGGAGAGGAGAAGACTCAGGAAGACTCAAAGTAATGGCTATACTTAAATATTTGAGGGACTTGAGATATTAGGTTTAGGAGGAGCCTGGTAGCCCTAGGGCTCCCTAGCATCCATGGGGTCGCTAAGAGTCAGACAGGACTGAGCGACTTCACTTTCACTTTTCACTTTCATGCAATGGAGAAGGAAATGGCAACCCACTCCAGTGTTCTTGCCTGGAGAATGGACGGGGCAGCCTGGTGGGCTGCTATGGGTTCGCACAGAGTTGGACACGACTGAAGTGACTCAGCAGCAGCCGCAGCAGCAGCAGGGATGAGCCTTGAGACAAAAAACAAGAGTATATATAGAAAGTTTGTATCGGAACAATTGAACCTAGCTTGTAATTCGTTTCAATGTCATTACCTAGGCAGCTACTTTCCTGGTAGGAGATCAGTATATTCTTCTGTGAAATAACTGAATAGCTCTAAAGGAAAGATTTCCATATGCTGGTATCTGGATGTCCTCCAGTGCAAGTTAGCTCCCAACCCAATCACCCAAAAGTGAAATTCTTATGTCAGTAATTTCCGTCATGCTCAGGTTCTGATCAGCATTATAATACTTTATTCTTAAAAACAAATAGGAGGGGAAATAATTATGGTAATTTACCTAACATTTAGACACAGTGCTAAGTGATTTACAAGTGTTACTGCATTTAGTCCAAACAACAACTCAGTGAGGTAGATACTAGAAACATCATCTCCATTTTCCAAATGTGGAAACTGAAGCATACATTAAGAAACTTTCCCAAGGTCACATAGTTTTTATGTGATTAAGCTAAGATTTTAATCCTGACAGGCATACTAATAAGGAAGATATTTTGGGGAGTTATATGAAAACTTCAGATTATAATATATCCACCACTGGGAAGAATAGAAGAAAAGATCCTCAAGGTTTTATTTTAAAGTGTTTACTTAGGATTGATAATTATATTCCCTAAAGAGGTGATTTTCAATATTAACCTAACAAACAGTTTATGGAGAAAGGCAAAATTTACTGAATATTTTGGCTGGTAATCTGATTTCATATCAGATTAAGACACTGATTCTCAATCTTGGATCTGTGAATGTCAAGGGATACACAAAAGCAATGTGAATCTTTTAAAGTTGTTTTCACTATTTCAGAAAACATAATTAAATTTCATGTTTGCCTTACTAAAGATGTATAGATTAACCAAAATGTCAAATTTTTGTCTTTGCCTAAATATTAACCCCTTATTTTTATCACGGGATAATTTGTGCCAATAAAAATAGCCTGTTGCTAGGTAAACATTTCTAATTTTTATTTCACCTTGTAGTTTTCTTTCTTCTCTGTATGCTTTTTTCCTCCTTGATTTTATTTTTATTTATTTTATTTTTCCCTTAATATAAAAATTGAAGTATATTATACAATAGAAAATGGGGGTCATCACAAGTATGCAGCTTTTTGAATTTACAAAGAAAAACCAATGCAGCTATCATTCAGAATAAGAAACAGAACATTCCTAGTACTCAGAGACACCCCTTGTATACCCTTCCAGTTGGTAGAGGGTGCATACATATTTTTGTTTAATATAAATGTTGGAATGGTATAGCTGGGTAATAGTGTATACATTTGTTTCACCTTTCCCAGAGTGGCTGTTCAAAATTTACACTCCAACTAGAAATATATGAATACTATCTTAGCCATTGTTTGGTATTAGCATTTTTAATTTCAGCCATTCTAGCAATTATATCTTTTCTTATCTGTGATTTGTCTTTTTACTTTATTAATGCTGCCTTTGATGAATAGGAATTGTTAATTTTAAGTATTAGTAGTTTATCAATCTTCCCCTTTGTGCTTAACACTTTTTGTGTCCAGTTTAAGACATTTTGTGTACATCAAGGTGATGAGTTATTCCTCTTAAGTTAACTTTTAGAAGTTTTCTTATTCTTTTATGGTTATAGCTATTATTTATTAGGAATTGATTTTTAGA